>JAHBCN010000435.1:0-13084 GCA_019359885.1 Listronotus oregonensis | reverse complement strand
CCCGTTTTCTCTTATATTGAATAGAGTCATTCACTGTAGGTACATATTATTTAGTCCAGCACGTGCAACGTATTTATGCGGTGTGTGTAGGTTGGGGTTATACCACGTAATACACGTTCTTATACTTTCACAACCACAAAAAGGATTTTTCTCTTAAACATATTGATAAAATTTTACTATAATTGTATGACCTACCTGTTTCAATTTTATTATAACCATCCTAAGAAAAAAATTAAAAATTTCTATGCAAATCTAATTACAAAACATTTAAAATTTAAATACGACATCCCACTACTATAAGCTAATTACTTTGATATTTTGAGTCAAAAATAAATTTTAAGCTCCAAATTACGTTTTAACAGAAGATTTTACGACGGATGCAAAGCATTAGAGAAATACATTCTTTCCAAATGGACTTTGGGGCATTGGTTCTCTTCCTCTGCAACCTTAACAGATTTATTGTGGTCCCTCTATCTTGTTTCGTGTCAAGGCTGACCTTTTTAAATAGATTCCAATAACATGACGCGAACTCCTTCATATGCCTTGTCTTTTGGCTTTTTCTCGCCGACCCTAATAAACTTGAGCCTGCATAGTGGCTCCTAAAGGTATCTCACATGCTCAGGATGATTCCTCCTTTTCTTGTCAAAACTGCATAGGTTGTCTTCTATCCGAATCATTTTTTCTATGTGCTAATTTAACTGTTAATATCCTGTTAGCTGACCTACTCCTTCTTCCCGATAAGGTAAACTTTAGAAAAAAGCATTTGATGAACTTTTTTGCTTACCCTTGCCCACCAGTTACGGGATTTTTGTTCTGTCCAGATTTAATGGATGTTCCAAAAAGACTACCAGAAATTCTGCATAATAGTTCTGGCCCTACTGTCTTCTTGTTTAGGTAGGTAGGTAGGTAGGTTTAAAGTAAGTGGGTATAACACCCTCCCACCGCGACCGATCGGTCTACTGTGGCCTACACCCTTTTATATTTCTTCCACCAGGTCCAGACTTCTAATAAATCTGAAGATCCTGTTGGGAGAGAGATCTTCTACTTCCCCCTGCAATAAAGTGTCATTGCCGAGGATTGCGAATCTTAGTCGTGCCATTGCTGGGCACGAACACAGTATGTGTTCTGCCGATTCATCCCCCTCCATGCACATGCGGCACGCGGCGTCTTCCGCTAGGCCGATCGTCTTCTTGTTTAAGTCTTCTTTGACTAATCTGTCTGGCTTGTCATCTATTTATACAGTAAAATTTCCTTTGGGGCAGACATACAGTCTTTAAACAGAGCCACATAGATGACGTCAGACAGTGACTGAGATCGACCGAGCGGATTAGTGACTGCCAATGTGTTTTAGGCGATTTTATGTTGAAAGATGGACCGATTTTTGCCCTGATATATGCAGATGCACCTGTTCTATTTAGAACTTAAGAGAAACTAAGTGCTATCTGCGTCAAGACCAAATCGAGACTGAACTTGTCATAATGAGATTTAGCCAATACCCAGAACTATTTTAATTTCAAACGAAAAATGCCTGCCGAGAGAATTCTTAAAATACTACAAATAAGCAGCATGGTCATTTAAGAAATTTAATAATTTAACTGTATAGAAAATGATAACCGGTTATATGGTATCTCTTACATTTTACTTTGGCCTCTTGTATTGTATTATGGGCTGTTTTATTGTTGTTGGTTTTATATGAAGCATTACTTAGAGCAGTCACTATGCTTCCTTATGGCTCCAATCGTACTTTATTAGTAATTAAATTTTGAAGTACTAAAAAATATAAATTCCGATTACAACTTCCATAAAGCTTCTACTGATCGATATTCAACAGTTACAATCTGTCAGAGGTAGATAATCCTTTTTTAATTACTGTTCCTTTTTTGAGGATTAATCTATTAGTAAGGCCATTTAGCAAGATCTTGATTTAATGTTTGACTGTCCCAAGATAAAAAAACATTTTTTAACAAGGCAGCACACCTTCTCATATAGCTCAAAAAATCTCCCTCATTCGCCAGATTTAGCTTTTTCTAAATTTTAGCTGGTGTCACATCTCAAAAAATGCATGTATGAGAAAAGTATTTCCACAGTCTTACGTATTCTCACTTCAGGGATGAATGAATAAAATGTATTTTAAAGCATAACATTGGGTTTTTCTCAGAGAACAACAAAACTTATTGAAGGACTTAATATATCTTTTTCTCTGTATCCTACGATTCGCCGCACCTTTTGGCCAAGTTGTCAGGGCGTGTTTAAAATACCAAGAACAAGTGATTTAACTTATATTTTTATTCTGTAAGTTTTAGCCTTTTCTTAACTTAACGACATATTTTCTAATACTTTTTAAGCGTTTCTTACATTCTGTGGTCATTTTATTGTCTGGAATTATAAAAGACTTGATTTAAAATGTACACGCGTAACATTAAAAGAAGCGGAAAGAGAGGATATATGGTAGAAAGGCCCTAATGTCTAATTATGCACGTGTTTGTTCGATTCAATGCAGGATGGAGACGGCTTCTTTCGACTTCCTTCAGATAACCCACCAAAACACACGTTCGACGTTGCTCTTTTCTTTTTAAAAACAAATCCTACTACTTGGCTTACATGCACGCGGTTGAAATTCCTGTACAAGCTGTGGCTGGATGATACTTTCTAACCGACAAACTTGAAAAATATCTTAATTTGTGGCTGTCAGAAGGTATTAAGTTTATTGTGAAACAACGAGATCTTTCATTGACAATATGAAGACCGGTCACCTAACTTCGTAATCGTAATTTTTTAGGAGCTCTTATTGGCTGTCACTTTTAAATCTTTCAGAAAAAATACGTATATGAAAAATTACGAAGCTGGATAAACCAGGCCTTAGAAGGAATAAAGATCAAACGACCATCCAACCAACCAAAATAAAAAAAAGAATATGTGAATATGATGTGCTTGGTAATAACATAGACGTAGAAAATACCAATAAAAAGTGTAAATGCCCCAACAAAAAGACAAACTAACAGACCGATGGAATCAGGAAACCGCTATAACTCAACCTCCGACTTTTTTAGGGTTACAGTGCTTCTCTGTAGCGAACGAAGTAAAAACATGGCCATTTAAGTGCAAATGCCTTACATAATAATAAAACATTCCGAGTTTTTTTTAAGTGAATTTAAAATCATTTAATTTTTGTATTTAATACCAACTCATGTAACGAACTACTATTTATTAGTAGGTAAGTAGGTAGGTTTAAAGTGAGTGGACTTTTTACGCCCTCCACTGCGACCGCTCGGTCTATTGTGGCTCACACCTTTTTATATTTCTCCCAATAGGATCGGACTTCTAATGAATCCGATACCAGATTGGGAGAGAGTTTTTACATCTCCTCTTACTCGTGTCGTTACCGGACACGAGCACAATGTGTTCTGATGTGTTTTGGCGTCCCTGTCTCCTGGAGAGTATGACGAGCAGACGATTAGATCCATTGAGATCTACGCGGGCTAGATCTCTAAGAGACTCTTTATCTTTCTTCCCAGGGGCTTCGGTCCGCTTTCGAACCGAACTTGGGCCAGACAGAAGCCCGCGTCTTGCCTTGTTTCGCAGTGACTCCCTCTCGACCGGATTCGTGTGATACGGCTCGCCGGCCTTGGTCCCCCTAAAAAGGGCGCGTCGACGCGCATCCCGCTCCTGGCGACGCTGCTCTAGGGTTTTCAGAGCGTTGTTTACTATAATGTCGGGTAAAACGTAATCCGTGAAATATTCAGGAGTAGCGGGAGTTTCGGGTCCTTCCGGAGAGTCCCCGCTCCACGCCACACCAATCTTTAGCTCTTCTGGGGCTTTACATTTTGCTTTATTATAATTTTAGGGGAGTGGGTACCAGACTTGGCACCCACCTTCTGCTGGGGTTCCAGCGTGGGGGTAGTTAGAACGTTCTGATTTGAATCCAGGGTCAAATGATTAAGAGCAACCACCGAGGACCCGCTGTAATCCGCGTAACTAGCGGTGAGCGGTCCCGGCATATTTAATATAGGTTCATTAATATTTTTACAGGGGTTATTTTTGAATTGATTATTTAAGTTGGTTAAGGCCTGCCTTGCACCCTCCTCAGTGAAGTACTGAGGCCTCCCCATCTTGTCGTACAGGGGTAGCGCAGCCAGACCGCGCCTCGCACGCTGTTTCTTGCGTTGCAAGCGACGCCGCGCGGTCCTGCCTCGCGCCTGTACGGCAAAATGCGAAGCCTGGTTTTCTTTTCCTTTATCGGCCATGACGGTCCCCTCAGGAACCTGCCAAGCCGAAGAAAGAAAAGGGTTCGTTCGAATTTCCTCCCCTTTATCGGCTGTGACGGCCTCATTAAGGGCCTGCCAAGCCGAAGGAAAGGGAGGGAGTGTAGTAGTATCTGTCTCCCGATCGAAGTCCAAACACAGTGATTTCTCCATTATGTATTTTATTAAACAAAACAGAATAAATTTACAAGAAAAATATAACTTCTTATTTTCTAGGAAAAAGGAGCCACAGCACAAAATTATGTTACTTATTTTTCTACAATAAAATCAGAATAATAAAGTTCTAATATTAAAAGGGGCAACCGTTTTCCCAAGGTACAAAAGGTAATATGAGCCTCGGCCCAACCAGTTAACCTGGATTTCACCCAGTTACTCAATTAAGAATAAAAAAAAGAAACAAGAAAAAAAATAAATTATTAGTCTTTTTAAGTAACTGATTATAAAAAGAAACAAACAAAATATTGACTTGAATTATACTGAAAAGAGATATAAAGTGACAAAATTAAATGATTAAATTAGAGCAAGAGAAAAAAACAAATGAATAAAATTTTACGAAGTCTTAAAGAACGTTATTATTATATAAAAGAAAAAAAATCAAGGAAAATAAAAGTGTTTAAATTTTGGTCGCAGGAGACAAGCACTACTGTTTTCGCGGCCGATGTTATCACAAAGGCCTGCCAAAACGCACTGCCTTATTCTCCAAATTCGCTGGTATTTATAGGATTCCCTGACACCACCCCACTTAGCCAAAGCTTTGGTACTCCTAAACGAGTACCAAAGCTAGGGCGAGAAAAAAAAACGGAAATCCTATAAATCCTTACACGTTCAGTGCTTGTCTCCCCGTATTTACAATTACATCGTATTGTTAATTCTAGGCCCTAAAAGGCCTGTACATTTGCCCTACAACTAAATTTCTACCTATATTGTTACAGTTAAATATGTACCTATTTACTTATTTTATAGACTTTACAAATTTTAATTTCTTTGGATTATTTTGCACATTTCTACATTTATAATTATGTTTCTACATATATCTAGGTTTTGCTTTTACTTATCTTAATATGGCTACAGTTTCCACCTCACTTAGGTGACAATTAGGTATTCAAGAAAAACAATGACCCTTAGTCTTCTTTATAATACAAAACAAAATACTATTAACTTCCGGTTAAGCCACCCCACTTAGGATATAAACCTTCTCTTCTTTTCTAAACACAATAATCAAATCAACTTCTGCTTAGTACCGCTGACGTTCTAAAAACCTCCTTGGCCATACTCCAAAATTACTTGGAAAATATTATACATTAAAACTCCTGGCAACCTGCCACTCTGCAAGTCACGGCAGCCCTCGTGAGAACTCCAGCTCACTTTCTGAGGAACCTGCTGCCCTCCTGTGCACTTGCCTACAAAACAAAACCTCAAATCTCCAATATACTTTTATTCCAACTAAATTTCCTTTTTGGCCTGTGGTATGTACTTAATCAGTCCCGTACTTAAGCTTAACTCCCTAACTTTAACCTTAACGCGCTATTTATATCCTAATGGTGCTTAATTAACATGACTTCGGTTCTAAGGAATTATCCCCTTAATAAAATAGTAAAATAATAACAAAACAAAAATTAGTAATATCAAGCCGTTAGCAAAACCTTAATAAATTTATCCTTTCTATCAAATTTATACTTATTTAAAATGTTCGATAACTAAATTGTTTCAATCGTAATTAACGTTTAAATATCACAAAGGGCAAGATACAGGTACAATTTTGGTGGTTTCCACCCTAAATTATTTCTATTTTTTAAAAAAGCGTTAACCATTACGAGGGGCAAAGTAAGCGTAACGGTATTTATTATTTATGTTGCCTTAATACAACAAAAAGAACTAGAGAGCGGTAATAGGACTTATATGTAATTAAAATGATAATAACAATAAAAAGAAAAATAAAAAGATTTACTCATAATAAAGCAAAATGCATTTAATTTGTTTGCGTCGTTTCAGCGGCTTTCAATTGCTCTGCTATTAAACTATCCCCAATTCCAAACTTCGTATATCGGGCGCTATGATTTGTAAAAGATTGATCGGTGACAACCCTGTCGTCGGTAATATCCGATTCTTAGTTATTTTTAGCCATGGCTGCAGGCCAATTTTTCTGCGCACTTCGCAGGCTGTTCTCGAGGTCCTGGAATATTTCCCAATCACCCAGTGAGTTCTCTGTTCTCTCGACAATTACCGATTTGGGGAAAACTTCCTTGATGACGTGTGCATATCCGTTTAGGTTGTTGTTAATTATGAATACTGCTGGTTCCCTGCCCGAGGAATCGATTTCCCTCTCTAAGAACCGCTTAACTTCCTCGTGACTAGCATTTCTTGCTTCCGCGCACGCTACCCAGCCGCTATATACGTCCTGGTAAGCAAGCACGGCACGCATTTTACTTTTTTTGTTTTCTTCAGTTTTGTAATTGATGTTAACAATATTATTTCGAAAGGTCGAGTCCCCTGTACCATTTCCCCCGTCGTGTTTTTCTTTGTGGCACACATTCCGCATTTATTTATTGTTTCTCAGATTTCCAGCGACATCCTGGGCCAGTGGAAAATTGATCCAATGAAGTCTATGGCATCTTCCACCGGTCCATGATGAACACTGTGAATCCTCTGGATTGTTTTCTCTCTTAACGGAGTTGGTACCCATATTCTCATTTCTTCCCTATCTTTCTCATCCAGGCTAAATAGGTTGTCACCCAGCAATATAAAGGGTTGGCCTTGTCCCGCCACCTTTGTGTGCTCTACTAAATCCCTTGTTACTCTGTCCGATTTTTGTTTTTCCAATATTTCGTTTATCAACACAAATATCTGGGCTGACACGTGCACCGCTAGGTGTTTTAGCCTGGTAGGTTGGCTACCTAGTTTCTGGGCTACCCATAATGTTATTCTCATTTGTATTGAGTCACTTAATGGTTGTTCAAAAAGTTCTGTCTGTGTTGATTTTTCCGTCTGGCCCGGGTTCTCCGGCTCTACCCGGGATTGGAACATGCTATTTTCCAATTGCCGCTTGCACTTGGGCGCCATGAGATCTACGCGGGCTAGATCTCTAAGAGACTCTTTATCTTTCTTCCCAGGGGCTTCGGTCCGCTTTCGAACCGAACTTGGGCCAGACAGAAGCCCGCGTCTTGCCTTGTTTCGCAGTGACTCCCTCTCGACCGGATTCGTGTGATACGGCTCGCCGGCCTTAGTCCCCCTAAAAAGGGCGCGTCGACGCGCATCCCGCTCCTGGCGACGCTGCTCCAGGGTTTTCAGAGCGTTGTTTACTATAATGTCGGGTAAAACGTAATCCGTGAAATATTCAGGAGTAGCGGGAGTTTCGGGTCCTTCCGGAGAGTCCCCGCTCCACGCCACACCAATCTTTAGCTCTTCTGGGGCTTTAATCATTACATTTTGCTTTATTATAATTTTAGGGGAGTGGGTACCAGACTTGGCACCCACCTTCTGCTGGGGTTCCAGCGTGGGGGTAGTTAGAACGTTCTGATTTGAATCTAGGGTCAAATGATTAAGAGCAACCACCGAGGACCCGCTGTAATCCGCGTAACTAGCGGTGAGCGGTCCCGGCATATTTAATATAGGTTCATTAATATTTTTACAGGGGTTATTTTTGAATTGATTAATTAAGTTGGTTAAGGCCTGCCTTGCACCCTCCTCAGTGAAGTACTGAGGCCTCCCCATCTTGTCGTACAGGGGTAGCGCAGCCAGACCGCGCCTCGCACGCTGTTTCTTGCGTTGCAAGCGACGCCGCGCGGTCCTGCCTCGCGCCTGTACGGCAAAATGCGAAGCCTGGTTTTCTTTTTCCTTTATCGGCCATGACGGTCCCCTCAGGAACCTGCCGCCGAAGAAGAAAAGGGTTCGTTCGAATTTCCTCCCTTTATCGGCTGACGGCCTCATTATGGGCCTGCCAAGCCGAAGGAAAGGGAGGGAGTGTAGTAGTATCTGTCTCCCGATCGAAGTCCAAACACAGTGATTTCTCCATTATGTATTTTATTAAACAAAACAGAATAAATTTACAAGAAAAATATAACTTCTTATTTTCTAGGAAAAAGGAGCCACAGCACAAAATTATGTTACTTATTTTTCTACAATAAAATCAGAATAATAAAGTTCTAATATTAAAAGGGGCAACCGTTTCCCCAAGGTACAAAAGGTAATATGAGCCTCGGCCCAACCAGTTAACCTGGATTTCACCCAGTTACTCAATTAAGAATAAAAAAAAAACAAGAAAAAAATAAATTATTAGTTTTTTTTAAGTAACTGATTATAAATAGAAACAAACAAAATATTGACTTGAATTATGCTGAAAAGAGATATAAAGTGACCAAATTAAATGATTAAATTAGAGCAAGAGAAAAAAAAAAATTAAAAAAATTTTAGAAGTCTTAAAGAACGTTATTATTATATAAAAAAAAAAAAAAATCAAAGAAAAAAAAAAGTTTAAATTTTGGTCGCAGGAGAAAAGCACTACTGTTTTCGCGGCCGATGTTATCAAAAAAGGGCCCCCCAAAAACCCACTGCCTTATTCTCCAAATTCGCTGGTTTTTTGGGGATTCCCTGACACCATCATGCCCACCTCTCCCGGTCTAGTGACGTGGGTGGGCTACCAGGCCCTTTTTGTTACGGGAAAACCGTGTTTTTTCTGAGGCCGCTTTGGGGCCCACCCCTATGAAAACGGCCCAAACCCGCTTGTTTAAAGCCAGGGGGCCCCCTTTTTTCCCCCAAAAAGGGGTTCCCCTGTCCCCCTTTTTTTTTTGGGATTGGGAAAACCCCCTTTCCCCGCACTTTTTTTTCGGGATGGATTCCCCCTTTCCCCCGGGAAACCCCGGGCCAATAACACCTAAAATTACAAGGAAAAAAAGGCTCCGATGTGACGTCACCCCCGGGGGGCCCCGACCGAACATTGATGCTGCTACTGGCATTGCATAAATATTTATATTTTAAATCAATTGATTGAATTGGCGATTAAAAAAGACAAAAAATTAATAAAAAAAAAAAGTAATAAAAAAAACAAATAAAAAAAATTTTAAAAAGAGTAGTTAATGGAAATATGTTCTAGACACTATTTTTTAATTTTTAAGTGAGGGTATTTTTTACATTCTTAGATAAAAAATGTCATAATGTCGATAAACATCAAAAGTAAAATTTCAAAAAATTTTCATTATTGTTTTTTTTGATAAGTATAAATTACCCAAAAATCATTTCGAATAAGTTTTGGGAGTTTTCTTTTTTTCCCCTTTTACCTAATCAAAAATTTTTTTTTTTCCACAGTAATTTTTAATTAATTTTTAGAAATACAACTCAAAAAATATCAATGGGGGTTTTTTTAAGTGTTTGCACCTTCAAAATATATTATATGCCCCTGTTTAAGAAAATTTTAAAAAAATTAATAAAGATTTTTTTTGGGAAAACATTTAGAAATTCTTTTTCAAAGTCATTTACCCCCTTTTTTGAAATATTACATACAAAAAAACCATATTTGGACAACTATTCGAGGGTTAAGAAGACCCCCCCGATTTAAATGATTTATCAGGTTAAAGTTGTCTTCAAAATAAGTTCTTCATTGTTTTTAAAGAATTTTGCAGTAGTTACTTTTTAAATTTTTTTTTAAAGCTTTTGACTGCAATAACCCGCTAAATAAAAATTAAGAATTTGGTTTTTTAAATCGTCTATGGGGGTTTTCAATGATAATATTGCTAAATATTTCATCTATTTTATTAGAATAACCCTCAACAATGCCTTCATTATGATCGGGAAAAGGGTGGGGTGATTCATAAAAATTTAAAAATTTTTTAAAGTTCCAAAATTGGAAGTTTTTAAATTTTTAAAATTTTGAAAAAATTTTTAAGTTTTTTTTCAGATTCATAAAGTTGCCTTATCGAGATATGATAATCCCCCCCCAGCCAATTTTTTTTTTCCCCAAAAACGATTTTCTAAAGGATCGGTTTGAAGTTTTCCCAAAAACACATAGTTTAAATTTGTTCGTCAAAACAATATTTTAACTTCGCAATTCCATAAACAAAAGGGGTTAAGGCAGTGGGGTTGCCTTGTTAGTTTGTTATAAATTTTGCAGATTGCCGGTCCAACCAATTAATCATATTTTTCAAAAATTTTTACTTTTGGATCATTTAATTTATCTTTTAATATAGGTTCCTAAAAAAGATCCCCAAGGGCCCTTTTTTTAGTGGTTTTTTTTCATTTACAATACTCCACCAATTTATTAAAATTTTTTAAAAAAACTGCAGTATCTTGTGAATGGTTAATATCTTTTCCCTAGTTTTGTAAGCCCTCAACAACAAATTTGGGTTAAAAATTTTTAATGCTAATTTAACGTTTTGTCGTTCTAAACTGGATGGGTAAAGAGCTTTTAAATTTAAGGGATAGCCGAATTTTTTAAAAAATTTTCCGTGTTCTAAACGTGCAATTTTTTAATGAGGAAAACGATGCTTTTGACCGTCGGGGGCCCGGGAAAAAAATCAGGATAGGTGGGAAAGCCCGATTCGGTTTTTAATTAAGCCAGTTGGTGTAAATACATTTTAAGAGGTGGACAGAATCAAACAAATAGAACAAAGGTCTTTCTGGATTAACAGGATGTTGATATACAAAAGCTGAGTTTTTTTTAGTAAAAAAAATTTTTCATAGCTTTCCCATTTATTGAATTATTATCGCTAAGTACACAAAACACTTTATAACCAATTTTCCCCCAAACGAATTATAATAGTTTTGATAAAATTGAAAAGTAATTCGTGATTAATTTTAGATATAGGAGCGATATAACAACTTTTTAAAAATTTTTTGAAATATAGTAACCATAAAGGTATACGCAGATGTTGCTAACGAATCACTATTATTTTTTTGGGTCTCCTACCACATTACCACCTTTTTAAACTAAATATGGATCAATTTAATTTCATCCATAAGTAAACAACATATTTGTCTTGATCTTTTAAATATTTAAAGATGTTTTTGCATATGTTAAAAAACTTTTTCTCATCGATATGAGGATCAGTTAAAAAAATTTTTACAGACTCCTTTTTAAATTTTTTGGGGGGGGGGCAAAATTATAGGTCCATGATTTCGTAAATATCTATATGCAAAAGGACAATTGTATATAAAATTGAACAGAAAACCATAGTGGTAGTAGAATATCTATACCGTTCTTTTTTGGGGGTGTTCCAATTTTAGCTGATCAGAAATAAAGTCAATTTTTGTGATAAATTTTCATCCCCCATTTTTAAGTTTTTTAGGGTATTGGACATAAAATTTAAAAAACGATTGCTTTGACATATTTTCGTATTATTTGCTTGATTATCAAGATTGTGATCAAGATTATCATAATCGGGATTGGAATTATCATGTTTGATATCATCGTTACTGTCTAACGAAAGTGTAATCATGAGTTGTCAATTGTATCGAGAAAAATTTTTTTTTTGTCCAAATTACTTGACAAGAATGGTGTTTTAGCATTATTTATTTGAATACTCAAAAATTGTCCATATAAATATGTATTTACTTCTAAATTCTTAGCAATTACAACAGCCCAAGTAATTGAAGGTCCTGGGGTGGGTTCTACTTTAAATAGGGTTTAAAACCCTTCTGATCAGTTACTGTAAACCCCCCCCTTTCCCAAAATTTAAAAACCTGAAAAAATTTTCGAGTTGCTCGAAAGTTTCATAAACCGTAAATTTTTATGCGCTAAATATTCTTGTTTACTTTCTTCTATTGCCTGTTAAAAAACGAATTTCACCCCAAATTTTTTAAGTTTTTCATTTTTTCTTTTTCGATGTGAAATGTTTTTCGACAAGTATTTTGGGCAATTGGGAAATTTTAGGTACGCTTTTTTGTTTTAATCGTGGCAAAGTTAAACTAACTGAAACGATCTCACCCGTTTTCGTATCCTGTTGGGAAATTTTGTAAATAAAAACGCCTTTTCCCCAAAAAAAAAAACTCAAACTCGGCTATTGTTATTTGGAATAAAATTTTTGGATGAAAGCCGTTAACCACTTTCTGCGAAGATTCTCGTCTCTGGGAAAGCGAAACACTCCCTTTTTTTTTTCCCCCCACATAGTTTCCTTTTTTTCCAGGAACACAGCACTTATTAGGCATTTTAAACACTACACTGTCGTCACTTTTTTTATACAAGAAAAGCCCCCTTAAATAAACAGTTCAAATTCAACGACCGATTTTTTTGAGGGCGTTTATTGACCCCCCAAAAAAGAAACACGAAGCAAATGCAAACGCGACGTCCATTTAAAAAGGCCACGAAACAGGCGATTTCTAACAGGGTTGCCAAAAACACCTATACCAGCAACATTGGATAGTACAGCCAGTAATGTTTGACTGAAAGACAAAAAAAAATTTTTTTTTTTAATCGGCAATGTCGCTTTAAATACGTCATCGGCCCGATGTTTTTTTGGGAGGGGGGAAAAAATTAGGTTAAAAAACGCTAGGCCTCCCGAGCATGACGTCAGCATCGGTTTTTTAAAAAAGCGCTTTGTCCTTGTAGGAGGTGTTATTGACCAGGCGCCGGTGAATTCAGGGGGGGTTTTTTAAACGGGGGTTCCCCCTTTCGGGGGGGGGCCCCTTTTCTGCTTTTTACCCCCAGGGGGGCCCCTCGAAACGGATTTATCCGTTTCGGCCCGGGAAACCCCCAAAAAAGGCAGAGCCCCCATTACCGCAGGGGAAAAAACTCGAGAGGTGCCCGTATTTCCGGGGCATTGGAGACACCGTTTAAGGCACGGATTTATTCCTATCAGCCGGATGCCCCCTTGAGTTAAAGCCTTGTGTTCATC
>JAHBCN010000434.1:188160-296822 GCA_019359885.1 Listronotus oregonensis | reverse complement strand
TATATATATATAATATATATATATATATATATATATATATATATATATATATATATATATATATATATAATATATATATATATATATATATATATATATATATATATATATATATATATGTATATATATATATATATATATATATATATATATATATATATATATATATATATATATATATATATATATATATATATATATATATATATATATATATATTTATTTGAAATCAGACAAAAAAGATCTTTTGTTGTAGCGCATAATATACAGGGTGTTCCATTTAAAAAAGTTGAAGTTGCCTATATTTTTCCATTTTTTATTGCGATATTTTTTTACTAATAATTTCAAAAGATATCATGGAAAAAACCTGTAATATTTATATAAAACATTTTTTTCTGTCTTCAAAAATAAAGGCTCCAGAAGCCACGTAAATATAATCAAGGACCAGGGTAGTGTCAATAAGGTAAGTGTTGTCACCGTTTTTGAAATATAACGACCGCGTGAGTCAATATTACGCATGATTATAGCCGGCGACTACATGCGATTTTAAGAAAACGTCGACTGACCGGTTCAGTTACCAGAAAGTTTTGATCTTTGTTAACACCCATTAGGTTTAATGCTTATGCTTCCCTGGGGAAATATGCCACTGTTTTCCAGGCGGAAATATATGCCATTGAACTTTGTCTGCGAGAGAACTTGAGGAGGAGATATAAGGGCAGGGACATTACTATCTTCTCTGATAGTCAAGCGGCCATAAAAGCTTTGGCATCTCAACAAGTCAACTCAAGGTTGGTTTGGAACTGTCTGCAATGCCTCCTAAACCTGGCTAACCACAACAAAGTTACACTTTCCTGGGTGCCAGGACACAGGGAATACAGGGCAATGAAAATGCAGACTCCCTGGCCAGGCGAGGCTCCGCAGCAATGTTTGTGGGTCCTGAACCTGTTTTGGAATACCAAAAGCCTCGGTTCGTGGCTACATGACTCGGTGGATTCAAGCACAACATCAGTCATACTGGAACCACATTCCAAGGCAAAATCACACTAAATCAATGTTGGACTCACCATCGAAAGCATTGACAAGTGAACTACTAAAACTAAATAGGAATCAGATTAGAATAGTGACAGGATTAATAACCGGACACTGCACCCTAAGAAAACATATGCACACTATGGGCATCTATAGAGAAGAACCCATTTGCAGACTATGTGACGAAGAGGAAGAGACAGCCTCTCACATCATCTATGAGTGCCCTGCACTTACATACTGGAGAACAAATCAAAACCTCATGGTGGACACTAACCACCAGGAGGCTGGAGACCAGAAAAGAACAGTAAAAGGGCTACTACACCTGTCCAAGGTGTCAAACCTTTTTAACTGAAACAAATACACAAGAGATACAACAAGCCCTGTAGGCTGCAGTGTCGAGGCGGACAAAACCTCAACTTGTGTATTTAGTTTATCAATCCAATCAACACCCATTATAGCGCACCTGTCAATATATTTTTGTGTTTCTTCAATTTTCTGAAGGTGCAGAACAAACTACTATACTTTTTTTGTCAATTTGACACGTTTTTATATTTCTGTAGGGTGGGTATAACGAAAAAGGTCCTAATTTTCTAATATGAATGGCGTTTGTGAATGACTACAAATTTCTTATTCAAACTTCCATCCCCCCGTTTAACCCCTTAGACGATGAAGTTCTAAAAACACTACCACTGTTTATTTTTTTGGGTAATCAGAAGCCTAATTACCAAGTTCCATATTACCAACTTTAAATATGACGATTTTTCTAAACTAAATTTCATACTTATTTTAACCCCCTGACAGATGTGTAACAAAAATGTTAAAACAGTTTTAATTGTAATTAATAGCCTGTATACCAATTTTAATACTTGTAAGTCCAGAAACGATGAAGTTCTATACAAACTTTTACCCCCATTTATTTCCCTTTAGAAGGGAATTTTCCTAAAATCCTTTCTTAGCTGACGCCTCCAAGTTTTCTGGGAAAACATAAGACTAATTACCATTTCCCATATTTACAACTTCAGAAATGGAAATTTTTCTATACAATCTTTCATTTTCATTTTAACACCCACAAGGGATGTAATTCCAAAAATGTTGAAACAGATAATTTTTAATGGTAATCAATAGCCTACAAACCAATTTTCCTCCTATTAGGTCCAAAAATGACACAATTCATTATAAACTTTCACTCCTCCCCTCCCCCCATTCTAGACCTTAGAGAGGTAGTATCCTAAAATCCTTTCTTAGCGGACGTCTCCTACTCTCCTACTCATAATTTATCCTTGTGAAAAATTTTGAAGAAAAAAGTGACCTTTCGCTTTTATACATGGCTAAACGAGAACGAACGAAGCTGCTTTTTGAGTACTTTCTATCTTTTTTAAGAAAAACGCTCTGACCCGTTTACCGTTTTCTTGAGGGATACATTTTTTAAGCATATGCAGCCACCACTATCCACTATCCTTTGGCCCGGGGGCAAATTATAGTCAGTTGTACCTTGTTTGAAGGCTCTTTTGATTCTTTTTATGTACAGGGTGTCCTATTTTCGTGTGTTTTACGGGGTTTCTTGCTTATGAGTGAAGTTACAAAGATGCGGTTTTCGCGACACAGTGCTACTTTTTTGTCAAACGAAAGATGCCACAAACAGATTTGTCCTAGCCCCCTTAGTTTCTTCGCTACAGGGCGATTTTAAAAAAGTTTTATTTTCGGTTACCCCTTGTATCTCAGGTATCTGATAACTTATCGATAAGATAAAAACGGGCCCTTATAGAACTTTTTACGCAGAATACAGTGGCGTACTTGAAACTTTTCTCGTATTTACTTTCTTTGAGATATTAGCCAAAGTTGCACTTTTTTAAATGGAACACCCCATATATTTTTTCGTCATATTATTTGCCACACTGAGAGCTTTCTAAAAATATAATATAGTCGAAACTCATTTTTATAAACAGCATGAAAACATGCAATTATTTACTTTTTAACATAGGCGGCTTTGGTTTAAATTAATGACAGTCAAATTAATCGACGTCAAATGATTGCTATTGAATTTTTTAATGCTAGTTCCTAGATTATCGTTATCATTTATCTAAAAAAATGGCACAAAACCAAAATTTTGAACATTTTGAAAAGTATGATATGAATAGATGTTTCATATTATCCAACGAAGACGTCGATGAGGCGGCGGAGCTTTATCTAAATAGATACGTTAGAAGAACGAATAACATTTTTTTCAAATTTGACTTTTTTCTCGATTTCTATATAGATATCCTGAAAGAAGACAGCCTGATGGGCGCATATTTCGTAAAATACAAAACAATCTAATTCAATATGGGTCATTTAATAAACCTAGGCCGAAAAATTATAGTAAAGATAATGAAGTAGCTGAAATAAATGTTTTGGCATCAGTTGAAAATACCCCAGGGACATCCTGCAGGCAAATAGAAGAAAATATCGGAGTATCCAAAACAAAAGTCGAAAAAATATTGAAACGACATAAATTCAACCCTTACAATTACATCCTGGCGATCCTGAGCGGAGAGTGGAGTTTTGTAACTGGTTTCTCAATATGTGTGAAAGGCAGAATAATTTTGAAAGGAAGATCATTTGGTCGAACGAAGCCCATTTTACCAGTGCGGGTATCCTTAATAGGAATAACTCAAGGTTTTGGAGCCAGGAAAATGAACACGTTATTTTTCCCAGGGAACGCCAGGGAAGGTTTGGATTCAATGTTTCTTGTTTCATTTTGGGAAGAAGAATTGAATATTGTATTTACCAAGGAAATTTGAATTCTGATAGATACATACAAATCTTTCAAGACAAAGCAATGACTAATATGGAAGATATTCCCTTGGTTCAAGTAAATGACATCTATTTCCAACAAGATGGAGCTCCGGCTCACAACTCTCACGTGATACAACACTGGTTGGAACAGCACTTTGCTAATCGATTTATAGCCACGCACGGACCTATTCGATGGCAACCACGGTCTCCGGACCTCTCAGTTTTAGCTTATTTTTTGTGGGGATATTTAGAAGGTAAAATATACTCGAGGAGGTATGAAAAAATTGAGGAATTAAGAGAGGCCACGGAAAATGAATTTAGAGAGTTGCGAGCCCGCTCTTTCATATTTGAAAATGCTTTAAGAAGACTACAGACGCTATGCCAACAATGCATAAGACATCATGGTCACCAATTCGAACAGTATTTATAAAATTAGTAGTTAAGTTTGTCTTTTAAGGCTCAGAATCATTCTAGCGTAAACTTGTTATTTTTATCCATTAGGTTGCCTTGTTAATAAATGTTTATATTACTAGATTATTTTTTGGTGCGAGAAGGCATTTGACGTTGATTAATTTGACTGTCATTAATTTAAACCAAAGCCGCCTATGTTAAAAAGTAAATAATTGCATGTTTTCATGCTGTTTATAAAAATAAGTTTTGACTATATTATATTTTTAGAAAGCTCTCAGTGTGGCAAATAATATGACGAAAAATATATGGGGTATTCCATTTAAAAAAGTGCAACTTTGGCTAATACCTAGTAGTAAGGGGTCCCACCTGGAAGGATCCCGTAGGGCTTACAGGCCCTCCGAACTCCCCCTAGGCTTGCCAACCACCCCTCGCTCTCCTTTTGGCTGAGCAAGTCCTCACTACGTGTTTGCCATGTTGGCTATCACGGTTGTTTGGGGTTTTGAAGTTTTTGGCTTAGCCTGGAATCTGGCTTAGCGGAGTGGGGTTTAAGAAGTGACTGAGAAGCTGGGGCCCTTGCCCCAGTGACTCGGGACAATCCAGAAATCGGATTTTTAAGTGGCTAGGCCGAGAGGCCAGGGGTGGGTGGTACCCGGGTCCTTCCTGTAGGTACCGGGTACCATCCTAAAAGTACTTAGTCCAAAATTTGAATTTTGGTCTTTTGTGGGGCCTTTGGAGAGCTGGATCATACCCAGATGGTCCTCGGATCAGAGGGTTTGGATGGTTTTCAGCTATGAGGTAGAGTTTTTTGGCTCTTTCTTTGATAAAAGAATCAAAGGGTGTGAGTTCGAATTCTCTTTGAATTTGCATGTTGCGTACAAACCAGGGGACGTTGGCCGCATTTCTGTACATGCGGTTTAGAAAAGAGGTGAGTCTTGAGATGTATGACTTTGCCGCGTAGCCCCAGGCTACGGAGGCATAAGACATACTTGGACGAATGGTTGAGTTTACCAGAAGAAGTTTATTTCTGATAGTTAGCGGGCTGTTCCTGTGTAGGAGTGGTAGTAGCTTGGAATGGGCCATGCGACCCATCTGTAAGCATTTTTCGATGTGCGGCTTGAACGTGAGACGAGAATCAAGAATGACTCCGAGGTACTTGACAGTGTCGGTCCAGGGAATGGCGTGGTTGTTTAGGATGACGTTGTCTTCCGGGCGTATGCGTCTGCGATGAATAAGAATCGCTTGGGTTTTGTTAGGGTTGATTTTAATCTTCCAAGAATTGCAGAATTCATGGAGATTATTTGTCGCCTCTTGAAGTCGGCGAGTGACTAAAGTAGGGTTTTGGGAGCGTGCAATGATGGCAGTGTCGTCGGCATATAATGCCGTGTGTGTCAGATTCGAGGCAGGAATGTCATGTGTATAAACACTAAACAAGTGCGGGCAAGCACGGCGCCCTGCGGTACGCCGGCTTCTAGTGTTCTGGGTGTGGAGAGGGCTGAGTTGACTCTGACTTGAATTTGTCTGTTTCTAAGATATGATTGAATAATTTTAATCATATAGGTCGGATAAAGGGTGTACAGCTTGAATAACAGTCCATTATGCCAAACCTTGTCGAAAGCCTTTTCAACATCGAATAGCACAACGCCCGTCGCTTCTCTTCTGTTCAGGCCCTCGGTAGTGAGCTCAACAAGTCGAAGAACTTGTTGTTCAGCACTGTGTTTGGAACGGAAACCGAACTGAGTGTTGGGGATGACTTGGAGTTCCTCAGTGTGTTGAATAAATCGTTTAAGAATTATCCTTTCCACCACCTTCGCAACAGAGCTTGTTAGGCTAATGTTTCGTTGGTTTTGAGGAAACGTGGGGTCTTTCCCAGGCTTGGGAATCATAATAACAATGGCATGCCTCCATCTGGCGGGGAAATAACCAAGTCGAAGTATCGCATTTGCGATGTTGGTTATGGCAATTAAACCTTTTCGGGGCAGTACTTTAAGAACTCTGTTGGAAATACCATCAGGACCAGGGGCAGAACGGCCCTTAAGATTCCTGATTATTTTGTGAGTTTCTATCGGTGAAGCCGGTAGAAACGGGGGGTCGAGGTTATGTGTTTGGGCTAGAAGTCTATTGATGTTGTCCACAGCCTCATCGTGGTCTTCATCAATGTCTGGAGGTTCATAGAGCCGAGCGTTCATTTCATAGGAGTCAGCGAAGACCTCAGCCTTCTCCTCATCCGTATAAACTAGGCCGCGAGTCCCATGAACAGGCTTAGGGATTTGTCTAGGGTTCCTCAGAGCCTTAGACATCTTCCATAAGGAGTTGTCTTCGGGCTCAAGGGTTCTAACAAGGTTGTTCCATTTGGCAGCATGAAACTCATGAAGAAGGTCTTTTGTTATTCTGCATAGCTCATTGTATGCACGTTTATGAGGGGGGTACCGAGTCTGATTATAGAGGCGTCTAGCTCGGTTGCGGTTGTTGATGGAGGCTCGAATATGAGCAGGATACTGAGTGTGGGTGGGCTCTGAGAGCAGACGGGTGGTTGCAGTCGTGCAACTTTGAATGGCTGTTTTCAGTTCAGTTTCCAGGCTTAGAACCGCACTGTCGATGTCGGCACGGGTTTGTATAAAGGGTTTGAGAGTGATGGTAGCCTTTAGGGTACGTGGTAAGGCAGGGTAGTTGATTCTAGTGCAAGGACTTGGGTTTACTTGTGACTGTATCACAGAAGTAAGGGTTAGCAGAACAGGGTTATGTTCAGTGGGGCCTTCATCTAGGGTGGAGATATCATAGTTAAAAGCAATATTTTTAAGTATTGCAATGTCTATGACATCAGGAAGGTAGCCGTCTTGAGGAGGATAAAAGTTGGTCTGACCGGGGCTATGATGGTAGCCCCAGTGTCTAGGGCATATTGGGCTAGTCGTCTGCCTGAAGCATTCGTCAGCCGACTATTCCAGATAGGACTTTTGGCGTTTAGATCACCAATAAGGATGCAGTTTTTGTTATCAGGCAGGAAAGACGTGATGTCATTTTCAGACATCAAATCCTGTGGGGCCTTATAAACAGAGTGCACCATGATAGTGCCATGGTATTTAGTGATGATGGCGGTGCCAGAATTTCTTATGAAGGTGGTATCCACTTCTTGTAAAGCGTAGGACGGCAATGACTTTCTGACAAGAATTGCTGTTGAGTGGTGAATGTTTGGTTTGTCATTGCGTATCACAAGATAATCTCTGAAGGAGACACGGTGATTTGGGGTAAGATTGGTTTCCTGGATTGTCGCTACATCTATCTCATAGCGGGAAAGAATGTCTTCCAACTCATGTTTATTTTGGATGATGCCATTGATATTCCATGAAAGGATATTAAGATTAACTGGGCGAATTTTGTTGTCCATAAAAAGACTCCAAAGACAAGGGACAGGGAAAAGAAAGAGGGAGGAGTTTACTGAGCATTCAGGGCGTCAAATTTCGCCTCGAAGGCAGCCAGTCGGTCCATGAGGGCCTGAAACTGACCTTGTGAGACAGAAACTTGGGTAAGAGTTGTTTTAGGGGCAACCTTCTGAGCGTAGGATACGCTCTGGGTTACCAGGGTGGATTGCTTGGGTTGAGCAGTGCTTTTAGGTAGTCTGGGGAATTTTGGACATCCCCTGTAGTTTGCAGCATGAGGCTGATTGCAGTTGGCGCACGTCGCCGGGGTATCTTTTGTTTCTTGCACTCATTTGAGAGGTGCTCGGCACCGCATTTCACGCAGCGGGCCTGTCCATGACAGAAGTTTTTAGTGTGCCAGAATCCCTGGCATTTGTGGCACTGTGGAACCTCAGGTTTTTGTTAAGAGGTTCCACCTTAACGCTGATGTATTGCAGCCGTTTGATTGAAAAGATGGTTTCTTCTGTTTTTGGGAATCGTGCTTTTACCATCGGGATGGGGGCCTTGGTATGGCCCGACATCATGCGAGTTACTCCCTCCGGGTGAAAACCAAGCTCTGTTAGCTCTTCGGAGATTTCCTCTATTGTGCATGAGACGGGGACTCCTCTAAACACTACATTTAGAGGTTTGTCCGTCTCATGGCAGAGGAATGGTATTTTATGGAGTTTTGCTCAAGAAAAGCTGTCGCTTTTCTGAAGTCATCGGAGGTAACAGGACAAACACGAATTCCTTGCTTAGTTAAGGTGGCTTTTGTAAAATTTATACTCCGGCTTTTGAATGCCTTTGAGATGGCAGACCATTTGTCATGGTCATGGATCACTACTGGGGGAGGAGATTGTAACTTGGGGGCCGCAGGTGCTGTGGTGGCTGTAAGAGCAGAAGAGCTGCCTGCAGTAGAGCTGCCTGCAGCAGAATTTGATTTTGTCTTGTTCTTAGTCAATCTGAAGTCACGGAGGGCTCCAGTTTGGGACAAGGTCTTAGGGGCAACACTGCTTGGGAAACTCAGTGTTATCCTGAGGGGTTGGATGTGATTTCTTCCCACGGGGCTTTTTGCTTTTAACAGGTTGAAAACCTGCATCTGCCTCAGTATCCATGATATTTTCTATCTCGGGCTGAGACAGAGAACGTTTTTGGTCCCTGGATTGGGCACGGGGGGGACTTACAGGGCGAGTGGGTTGAGAAGAGGCCATCCTGTTGACGGTCCTCTGGAGACCCACTATCGTCTCATTGGCCTTCGCCAGCTCTGCACGAAGTGCAGCTAGCTCAGCCACGAGTGTTTTGTTTTGTTCTTGGAGAAAAACACACATATTTTCAGGGGTATCCATTTTAAAAAACAGGGGGGGGGTCAGGGTCGCTGAAATAAACACTTACCCTTCTTTACTGCTAGGCTCAGGCCAAGCCGACTCAAACGATCACAGCCCTTGTGTAGGGGCACCACGGTTAAGGATCCCCAGAGTGGGTCACCTTGCCGTGCCTTGTTTGCAACCTTAAGAGACTATGAATGGGCTTAACTGCACTGCTAACTGAAATAAATGCCTGTAAACCAGGTTGATTAGTAAATTATAATCGGATTTCATAAAAGCCGGGTGTTCTGAAAAGAACAACCACGTCTATACTCAATCCACTACTGTACACCGCGTCGCTCGGATCTGGGATCACTTGGCGCACATCTGTTTAACTTCAGGTACGGAGGTCTCAAGACTTCCGGCCCTTACGAGGATTTATGACACTTGACCACTCGAGTACTGACCGGCACGTCTTTACTCAACAACTTTTTTAAAATCACCCTGTAGCGAAGAAACTAAGGGGGCTAGGACAAATCTGTTTGCGGCATCTTTCGTTTGACAAAAAAGTAGCACGGTGTCGCGAAAACCGCATCTTTGTAACTTCACTCATAAGCGAGAAACCCCGTAAAACACACGAAAATAGGACACCCTGTACATACCTGTATTAAGTCGTTTTAATTTAGTTGTTTTTAAAATACAGAGTGTCTAAGAAAAAAAAATATATCTAGTTTTTTGGTGCTTAAAATATCTTCTAAATAACAACGATCGGACTTGTGTATTTTATTTTAAAGAAAAAACATTTTTACGCTAAGTCGTAATCCCCAACTGCAACTCCCTGACAAGAGTGCGTTTCACCCCTAAAATCTAAGAACGTAAGGGAGGCCAAGTAGAAACTCATTTTAGAGGTCTTTTATTTTTTTCTCACAGATACAGCAATATTTGATATCTATATAGGGTGGTTATACTGAATTTAAATTTTTGGAGTAAATAAAGAACTTTTATTTATAAAAGTAAAAGTTATACCTAGTAAATAATCGACTCGTGCTACTACACTAAAACAAGATTATCAATTTAAAAGATGTTGAAAATGGCTTCCATTAGCTCCCATGTAGTAATAAAGATTTTGTTTAAATCTTTCTCGCACGATTTGGAGTATTTCATAAGTAATGTGATTATATTCAAAATTGATGCGTTCGCGCACTCTTCCAAATACTTTACTTTTTATGCGACCCCACAAAAAAATCCAATGGTGAAAGACGTGGCGATTGAGGAGGCGATATCTTTTTTTCTCTATTAAAAAAGAATCAGCTTCTCATATTTTGGGCTCTACTGCTTTAGTAAATCAACTATAAGAAAATAATTTATCCTGTTAAGTCAAGTTTACTAAAATCCTTATTGTTGAACAGAAAATTTAATAAACAAAAAAAAAGGAATTTCATATTTATTTTTGCACAAACACCCTGTATATCAAAAACCGCTGTACCAAATGAGCTAATAGATATATCCATGAAAAGAAAAAAATACCTTTAAAACGAGGTGATATTTAGCCCCTCTTTCCCACCTAGATTTTAAGGGTGAAAAGCACCCCTGTCAAGGCGTTGCAGTTTCGAGTTCGATCGTTGTTATTAAGAAATCTTTTTAAGCACCAAAAAATTGGATATTTTGCTTTTCTTTAAACACTCTGCACTTCGAAAACCGCTGAATCGAAACGGCTTAATGAAGTTCCGTACATGAAGAGAATCGAAATGGCTTTTAAACAAGGTACAACTCAACCCCCTTTCCATTTAAGACTTCAGGGGTCAAAAGGTTGCCGACAGGGGTTGCCATATAACTAAAAAGTTTTTCCCTCGAAAAAAGTATACTGGTACGACCGTTTTTCTCAAAAAATATGAAAAGCACTTAAAATGGACCTTTGCTCGTTTTCGTTTAGCCACCCAGTATAGATTTCAATAGACCTATTTTGCCAAATTATGATTATATAATGAATGTACATTTTTTTCCACAAACTTAATTTTATTTTAAGGATTTTTATTTTTAAAATGTACCTTATTTGAAAGAACTGAAGCAACTGATGTTTTTAAGATTGTTTTTTAAAATTATTTTATTTATCCGTTTACTAAATGAGTCCGAAAGATTTCGCTGATTTGTACACCATTCTACCTTTGGTATTGCAAAATGAAATGGGTAAATTTGTAAAAGCTTTTTTGACCCTTTATGAAAACAGTAAGAAACCTGGCTGGACGTTTGGCAATCCTACCTACACACGAGACCTTAGCGTCAAAAGACGTTAACTACAAAAGTTACAAAATCAAGTTGCCCTAAACTTCAAATTCATCACATAAGATTCTACTTGGTATAAAAAAAAATGATATGTCTATCATAGTACAGTGGATGGGGAGAAAAAAGCTGTTTGACCTCCGGATTTTTTCCTACAGTTTCAATTTTAATGAAAATTTGGAATTAAGTTGCTTTTACCCTCCAGATTAAAGTTTATATATGCTTAGGGTGTGCTTTTTATTTTTAGGGGTAAAAACCACCCCTTATGCTAAAAAATTAAAAACCATAGAAATAGACCTTATGTAAATTAAAATCATAGCTAAATATGTACAATAAATTTATTTTTATGTTGTGAGTTATATCTAACATTATATTTTAACGTTTCAACCCTTAAAAATCACCCTTAATAACGAAATTCCAAAATAAATGTTTTTTCATTTTAAAATTATTTAATAACGCTTTTATTGTAAAAAAAATTAACAGTTTACGGTACAATAAATATTTAACTACCATAACTCAACCTTTAAATAACCACCGATTATGAGATTTACAAAAAAAATTATTGACAAATTAAAACGATTTGATGATAAATAATTGTAGTCCCGGAAATGAAGCTAATAAATTGCAAAACCTTGCAATTTTTGTATCTTTCATCGATTTGTATAAAAATTTGGAATTAGGAGCTTCTAACCCTCTACTTTAAATTCTATTTCATGGTGATGTGCGCTGTTTGTTTTTTAGTTGAAAATTACCCCTAATTGTCAAAACTTATGGAATAACATTTTAAACCTTAAGATGGGTAAAATTTGGTTTGGATTAGTTGATTAATGATTGTTTTATGCTTTAGAATAGAATTTTCAAATATTTTAACCCTTAAAAATCAACCCTCGTTAGAGCTTAAATTTAAAAAAAATATTTACCCTAAAAAATGATTAATGATTACCATAGTGATTTAATTTTAGAATGTGTTGCTTAAAATATGTACTAATTTCATTTCGCTACTTTTCGACCCTTATAAATCAACCCTTATTAAAGCTTAATCAGAAAAAATATATTTATCCCCAAAAATTAATAGCTTGGCAGATTGAATAATTAAAATATTACTGCCTGAAATATTACCATTTCATTCTTTTGCAAATTTTTAATCCTTAAAAACCACCCCTTACAACATTGCAATTCTTATAAACCAATATAATAGAAATAAATAGAAAAAGAAAGTAGAATTGCATACGAAAATTATACCGGTAAAAGTATAAAGTATACCGGTTTTATAGAATATTATGCTCCGAAGTGGGATATTCGACTTTTTCGAAAAAAAAGTTGATTGGTTTTTTAAACATAGCTCCTTTAGTTTTAATGATAGAAAGTTTGTTTAAAAATAATTTTGTAGGGTTGTTTAAAAACTTTAGTTTTAAAATGGGATGAGTTTAAAGGGCTAAAATAAGATGCTGCTCGCTCGTAAATAGAGGCTTTAAACGGCCATATCTGGCCAAATATTTATTGTTACAAAAAAATATATGTAATGAAAAGTCTTTGTTATCAAAAAAGCTATAATTCGGTACTCTAGCATTTTTTTCGTATCTCCAGTATTGTTGGAGTTATTTTGAAGAAAATGGCTATTTTTACGAAATAGTGGAAAATCGTTTTTCACTTTAAGCTCCAATTTTTCTAAAATTAAGCATTTTAATTTGGTTAAACTTCTAGAATGTATTAATAATACATATATAAAAAAATCGCAGAAGGGTACAGATCTATTTTAATTAAGAGGAAAATTAGGGGGTTGTTTTTAATTATCTTTTCGTAGAAAAAAGTAGGGGCTGGCCTTATTTTCATGCTAAAAACTATTTTTTTGTTTTTAAAAGAAAGGTCTTATTATAAGGTGCCAAGATTCGAGTGCCATGGGATCTGAAACCGTAAGAGATACGAAGTCGGTTAAATCATGGCAATGTTGCGCATTTAGGTGCCTAACAACATACGTTTAGAAAGTTTAAAATTCGAGTACTGAATATCCAAAAACCAAAATTTGCCGATTTCGTTTTTATTTTTTCTGACGTTATTAAAAGAGATATGGAAAAACAAAGCACTTTTTTATGGCACATTTTAGTCTCTCCAAAACAGTGTTGAGAGATTTTTCCGAACGACGTTTCGTTTTCGTTAAACCATCATCAAGTTTATTTTTTTAAATACGGCACTCAATTGTTTATTGCATTTTTTAAAGCAGTTATAATCCCAATTACAATGATGTATAACACTTAATATTTTTCTGTTAAATAAACATATTTTCCATAAGAGACAATGAGTTAGACGAGGAACGCACATCATTTCTTATAGGGGCGTTCCATATTTGTTAATAAATATTAAGTGTTATACATTTTTGTAATTGGGATAATAAGGGGTTCAAAAAAATTAAATAAAAAACCCAGGTCCGTATTTAAAAAATAAAGTTGATGATGGTTTAACGAAAACGAAACGTCGTGCGGAAAATCTCTCAACGCTGTTTTGTAGAGCTCAACAAGTGGCCATAAGAAAGTGTCTTTTGTTTTTCCATATCTCTTTAAATAACGTCAGAAAAAAATAAAAACGAAATCAGCAAATTTCGGTTTTTTCCGGATATCCCCGGAAGTACTCGGAATTTTGCAACTTTCTAAAGTGGACCTGGTTAGTTACGCAAATACACAACTTTGCCATAATTTAACCGACTTCGTATCTCTTACGGTTTCCGAGATCCCCGTGCATGCACTCGAATCTGTGGCACCCTGTATACTTTAAAAAAGACCTTATATATTTTCCTTAAAGAATGCAAACTTTTTTCGCTATTTGACTTTAAATTTTTCAAATTTAGCATTTGACGAACAAAAGCTAACAATTAACAAGCCGTAGCTCGGTCTGTATTGGTTGTAGAGGAAATTAAAAAAAAACATTTTTTTCTAGTTTTCTTATAAGCTACAATTTTGCTCTCTACAGTTTTTTTGATAAAACGCATATTTTTAGAGTTATTCCTGAAAACTCGAAAAATATTAGTTTTACGAAAAAAATGTATAGAACATTTTTTACTTAAAATTACTTTATCGATTTTTGTAGTTAAAATGTCATAAAAAAATTCTACTCCCAAGATGGGGTGGCAACCACCCCCAGGATAAAAGCACACCTCGGCATGATATAAACTTTGATCCTTGGGCTATTCCCTACCATCTGTGAAAATTTCAGGTAAATCCATACAGGACAAAAAATTCCTAGCCAAAATGCCTCATCTCCTGTGCTATTAGCAACTTATCAACAAATATCAGAGAAATATTTCGACTTCACATTGAGATCTTAAAATTTTCGCAAAAAATAAAGTATTAAAGTTTTACCTGTTTCGGATTAAGCATAGTAGGTAGTTTATTGTTTACCTAGATAAAAATACCTTATAAAATTATAACTGGATAATTTATTTCTAATAGAATTATTTATATACCTACCTAAAAAGTAGGATATTGCACTCTATATATTTATATGTATCACAAGACATAATAATAATTAGGAATGTACGGTATTATCAGTATAAAGCTCTTTTAATAACATTTAAACTGGTTACCTTTTATAAAAATCAAAACACAATAGAGCATAAATAATTACCAACGACCCTTCTTAAAGGCGCCACATGGCCCCCAGGTACAAATTTAAAAACCCCGCCAAGCAACAGCTGTCCGCTCGGGCTCGAAGGCTTCGCATCGAGGGGCCCACGCGCAGGTCAAGACACCCGCCCTGAAACCGGCCTCAGTCCCATTTACATCGTTGAGGCGGCGCCCCACACCAGCCACATTTTAATACCGTTGCCAGGGCTTCGACGAGACCCAAACGACGTTTTTGTGACATTTTTGCGGGAGCTTTTTCGAAAAGGATAATATTTTAAATCAAAGATGGAAAGTACTCAGCCCTTGCCAGCGATAAACGATGTTTGGAGAAGTTACGCGACGATTTGTAGATTGTGCTTGCAAAAAGATGGATTTATGCTGGGTATTTTTAATAATATTCAAGGAAAAGAGAAAAGTATTTCAAAGAAAATCGTAGATTGCACGGCCTTATCGGTAAGTGACGTTGAGGAATTTTTATAGATTTTTGACTATTTCCTTTAAATTATTGCGACTTTGTCACGTGCTTACACAAAGTTATTAAATTAACTTACCTGAAGAAATATTTATTTAGGTATTTTGGGTTAAACATTATAAAAAAGTGATTGTTTTTGCATGTTCATCCTATCATCCTATTAAAATTGAGCATCCATGTTGAATATTTTGATAGAAAGTTTCACTGTTGCCACGACTATAATTATATCCTTGTTCTTTGGAAAAAGTTATAAGATAATCAAATTTTTAATATCTTTACTGCAAAAACGGTACTAAGAGCATAAATTATTGGGTTTATGTTTGTACAAAGAATTATTTACTATATAATAGGTTTATATTATTGATTTGTTTAAATTGCAATATACAATATACTCTGTTTTAGTCCAGCTTTCGCTAAATCTTGCATCGTCGCCAAAGCTGACGTTTCCTTTGTCGATTTCGACGTTTGGTTCATGGCGGGAGCTTTAAAATTGTTCTATACAGGATGTTTGTTTTTTCCATAATATTTTTAGTGGTGTCATTATTATCTATTTTCTTGCAAAAAGAAAGTTTTGTAATTTTGTAAAACATTGCACCTTGAGGTTATTGTAGATCGTAACTGAGAATCAAAAACGTGGTTTCTCAATATTTTTGGTCTGTTTGTGAGACACGACCATTCTATCAATACTCTAGGTGAAAAACTGTTGTACCTTAAAAGATGATATTTTGCTATTTGCATGCAGTATGAAGTTGTAAAAGCGTTGACAAACCTCGAAGACAACTCAACTTAACTTTTAAATCCATAACTTTTAAGTGCCATCCTCTCGTGTACTTGAGAAAACATGGCTCTTTCCTAATAAAATAATCATTTATGTAATCATCAAAGTAATTTCAAAGGTTAACAGCTGTTTAACAAACAAGGGCAATTAATGATCAAGACCATTAACGTTAAGGTTTATTTTTGAGTTATTTTTTAAATATTTTTTCGGCAATTGTTTTGTTATTAAATTGTAAAAATTATATTTTTTCTTGAACTTGACAGATGTTTTAATGGTTGTTATTCGAATGAAAATGTTAGAAAAATTGACTTAATGCTTGTTTTGTGTATTTTTAGTTGCCTATACTATAATCGTTTATTAATAGAAAATCATACAATGAGGAGGGCTATTAATAGAGGATTTTGTATACGTTATTATTCCGATGGCCGAAAAAATAATTTAAATTTTATACTTCCAATTATTTTAATAAATTTAAACGATAGTTTTTAAATTTAAATATTGCTGTCTGTGTTTTAAAATTGTAAAATTTTAAATTTAAACTAAATATGATACTTTTTCTAAAACCTAATTCCTAAAAAAATATTAATTCCAGCAAGCTCATGGATTAAAAAACAAACCCTATATACCGGTTGTCCTCAGATGTGGCTCGCCAATAAAACCTTTTAATTTTTAAATTTTATTTATTTCGATATTTTTAAAAACAATAATATTATAAAGGCGAGCCATTACAAATAATTTAATTCTTCAGAAAATGCACATTTTCTTCTATTTTACCAAACTTTAAATCGTTTTTGAGATATCACGGTTGTTATCATTAACAAAATCAAAGGTACTAATTTATTTAAATATCCTTACTACGATTTTATAGGTACAACAGGGAGATGGACTTCCAAACGTAATATGCCATAGATGCCTTTTTAAAATAGAGTTCTGCCTTGAATTTCGTCAGCTTTGTTTTATATCTGACGCTACTCTTCGTCAACTGAGTGGCATGTCAAAAGAAAATGGCGAAGGAACGAATACAAATCAACCTCATTTGCCGTTTTATGAACAACTGGCGAATGGCAGTGATGAAAATGTCGTAATGGTAAGAGAAAAATGCTTAAGATATGCTTTGTATTATTGTGAAGGTTTCATGTGAAAAAAGGTTTTTATTACTCTTCAAAAGTGTTCGCTTTGGTCCTGGTTCTAGGGTGCATACATAGGATCTGTTGACCCTTACAAACTTAAAAAACAGCAGAAAAACATTTACATATAAAAAAATCCAAGGGACAATTGATTCTGTTCATGCATAGAATCTGTTGAATCTTTATCTGGGACCAGGACCAAAGCGGTATTATCTGGCAAATACTCAAAGGGATTTCTTGAAAATCATCTAATTTTGCTAGATGTTTGTGTCTTCGCTCGGGACAATCTATGAAGGCTTAAAGCGTCAATACTCTTGTACGATAATGGATGTCTGTAATGTCTTACGTTTTTCATTACTGCTGTTTTTGGATAGAGTCCAAAGCAAATGTGGAAAATAATGCACTAAACAGAAATTGCAGATTTAGGGTTAATCCAATAATTATTTACTATTTTATTATAGGGATGCCTTAAAAAATATCAATGTTTAAAAAATGTCATACCAACGAATGGTAGGTAACGTCGAAAAACAAATTATGTAGAACACATTACATATTTATTTGACTTTTTAAAGTAATCCTAATAAAGCACACTTTTTTAGGTGGTTGATCCAAATACTATGGATTATGAATCAGAATATGAATCTGACAATGAAAGACCAAGTGATGCAGAAATAAACGAGCTGGATGGCAAGAACGTTTCCATGTGTAAATTTTGTGATCACGCGTTTACTGACAAGGTAAGATTAACAGAATTTTAGTCTTACTAAAAAATTCTATTTTTAGATATAATACAATTGCAATACCATGTTGAAAGATGTCTCTCATGTCAATATTGATCTCGTTATATAAAACTTAATTGGTTTTAAACAAAAAATAAGGCTTTTAACAGTCAGGTTAATCAAATTAAACAATGTAAACATACCAATAGTAAAGCAGGTTAATCTTGACGACAGCCAATTTTATAAAGTCTAAGTAAAATTACTAGGTACCGCGACTATCCACGTTTTAGATTTTAAGTCAATTTTGCTCCAGTTCTGTCAATGATGTTGACGTTTACAAACTTTCCACTAAACGAACTGATGAAAAGCAACCTAACTTGTAAAATACCCTCACTAGTATTAGTATTTTGGCATTATAAAGATTAAAAGAAGTTATATAATTAACAAATTATTGTAATATAACAGAAATCTCAGAACTAGCTATTTTGTCCGAATCTTTGTGTGCTTTTAAAAAAAATCTACCGTAAAGTATTTTTCCTCCAAAACAATGTGTTTGTACTTCGTTAGTTAAGTTTTCCATCTATGTAAGCTATTGTCTAGAAAAATCTATATGGTATCAAAATTTTTGTTATTTTGAGCTTAAGTAGTATATATGTACAGGGTTTTTCCTTATAATTTGGCATGCTTTTAAATGTATTATTTAAAGGAATACAGAAAAGTGGTTTATACAAAAGTTTTAGGATTTTTTATGAAAATTTTAGATATGACATTTAGAAAACAACTGACGATCGGAAAATATAAAAATCGGGAATAATATATATTTTTTAAATGGGTCACCCTGTATTTTATTGAAAATATAAAATATTCGCGTTTTTCCATTTCAAAAATATATAACTTGTCTATTTTTGGATAAGCAGTTTTGTAAAAATTCGACTTTAAATTTTAATTTTATATGGAATGAAGCACCCCTCCTTAGGTCTAGTAAGCTGCGAAAGCCAAACTGTGTTGGATCCCGCTTGACCAAGGATGACGACAGATAGCAAAACAAATGAGTTAATATAATATAAACATCACAAATACATACACGTTATTATAATAATAGAAGGCAATATTTTTTCTTTGATTGTCGGTACAAAATACGTTTATTCATGTGTTGTTATCTGTCGTACGACAGACGAAAGTTCTGTCGGTTATGGTTAGTTCTGGTATGAAAGCGGCTTTTTTATTTTCCCGAATAGTAATTTAAACGTAGAAATGCGGAGTATTAAAAAGACCCAAATTATTTCTTTAAAGTATAATTTTTACGTCCCTGCATCAAAAGATTTAGGGTCAAACTGTCAAAAGCCATCAGCAGGGGTGTCGCTAGACTCGAGTGTTCTGTTTGACTTTCACGGTTACTAGACTTAAGGGGTCTTATTGATACAAAAAATTTAAAGTCTAAATTTTACAAAACTGTTTATTCAAACATAGACATTATTATATATTTTTTAAAATTTTTTTTTTTTTTTTTTTTTTTTTTTTTTCGGTTATGGTTAGTTCTGGTTAACAAGCGCTTTTTTATTTTCCCCAATTATATTTTAAACGTAAAAATGCGGGGACGTATTAAAAAAGACCCCAAATTATTTCTTTAAAGTATAATTTTTAGCCAAGTCCCTGCATCATAAAGCATGTTTCATGTGTCAACACTGTCAAGAAGCACATCAGCAGGGGTGTCGCTAGACTCGAGTGTTCTGTTTGGCTTTCACGGCTTACTAGACCTTAAGGGGTCTATATTGCATACAAAAAATTTAAAGTCAAATTGTTACAAAACTGTTTATTCAAACATAGACATATTATATATTTTTAAAATAGGAGAAACGCGAAGATTTTATATTTGCAATAAAATACAGGGTGTTTCATTTAAAAAATGTTATTACCAATTTTTTATTTTCCGATCGTCAGTTATTTTTTTTAATTTAATATCTAAAATCTTCATAAAAAATCCTAAAGCTTTTGTATAAACCACTTCATTGTAGTCCTTCAAATAACACCTTTAAAAGCAAGGAGAAACCCTGTACATATTAGATAAAACCACATCAAAATTTGAACATTTTGTATTTCGAATTTATGGTATTCATTTCTAGTGTAGATTATTTTTGTAATAAAACATTAATAAGTGTATTAACTCTTCTTTTGTAGACTGAATGTACAGAACATGAGACTACTGCTCACAACTCTGCTAGACCTTACAATTGTTCAACTTGTGTTATGAACTTTGCCGATCGTTTACTCTATTCAGCCCACATGAAGAGTGTCCACAAAAATGACAAACCCTATAATTGTCCTCAATGTGATAGAACTTTTGCAAGACGATCCGATTTAAGAAAGCACACAATTGTTCATACTGGTTAGAAATAGACACATTTTCTTATTGTCTTTAATATTGACAAGATATTTTATTTTTAGACATAAAACAATAATAAAGTTCATACTGTAGATATATTCTATAGTGTGGCGGATTCATTTTTTAAACAGTTCTTGTTGGGTACTCGTAAGAAAAGTTTTTAAACCATGAGACCGCTTCGGCCTGGTCTCGGGGTATAGCGATTAAATGTGCCTAACTGAATTAATCCCTATGAACTAGCAGATTGCTAGAAAGAAGAAAAATATATTTAAATACTTATCTATGTTTTGGTGGCAAGTCTGTCTGTTCTCAGAATTTGCTTTAATTCTATATTAAAAGTCTAACAATTTTAATTTTATTTACTACTTTATTTTTTATTTAATTTTATTTTGATAACGAAAGCAGACTTGCCACTGAAACGTAGATAGGTGTTTAGATTCTCTGGGTTTTTTTGCTTTTCTGCTTTAGGCGATCTGCTAGTTCTTAGAGGTCAATAGGTCTTACTATACTCAGTCGCTATACCCCGGGTCCATGACCGAAGCGGTCTCATTGTATAAAGAATTTTCTGGCTAGTACCAAAAAAAAACTTTTTAAAAAAGTTAATACTCGCTCTCCTTTTTTCTAAATTTGATTATATTTTTTTATTGCTGATAAATTTATTGTTCTTTTTTAGGTGTCAAACCTTACACATGCACAGTCTGCTTTAAATCATTTTCCAGAAACACCAATTTGTCAAAGCACATGAGGATACATTCGGGGACTAAACCATTTGTATGTCCACATTGCCCACGAACCTTTACTTCTAGGGGAGACTTAAACAGACATGCAATGATACATACTGGTCAAAAACCGTTTAGGTAAATCAAAATTTGACAACATTTTGTATTAAAAAAATTAACTATTATGTATTCTACGTAAGATTATTCATTGATTTTTAAGCAGTTGTGCTGTTCAAATATCTTTTTATTGTTGGCATCGAAACTATAGATAGATTTTTTTTAAAAATATTTTCACTTTATTTCATATAGAATTCTAGGAAATTCGCGCGTAATATTTCTAGGGAATATTAAATTTATGAAAGTTACACAAGAAGTCTTTGTAAACGTGACCTGAAACCAGGTAGCACACATATCCAATGTAACGTCCATGTGGCGGCGGTATTTGGCAATGTTTGGTCCAAAACGTCATGGGACCAAAGGGACGTCGCAGAGACGTCACAGAGATGACAAGTATTAGACGTCAGAAAAGTCTTTATATGATACTATTAAACAATTTACACATTTTTAAAAATAGTTTTTTTTTCTATTTTAAGTGCTTATTCTTAAAGCAAAAAGTATACATACAATAAAATTTTGTCAAACTTGATAGTTTAGTTTGTGTTCTTTTATGCAAAATATTTGAAAGATATTAAAGAATTTCTCTAAAATAATTTAGGTAATTCCGATTAGATCACAAACACTGACAAATAGCCCTTTACTTTTTGACTGTTTGTAAAAATAAAAACAAAAATAGCTATTTAAACGTCTATTGGGCGCCTTAGTTATGACGTCTTTTGAATGTGTCTGAAATCACTTGGACGTCTATGGGTGAATACCATGTCCTCTAATGGATGTCATTAAGACGACAGGGTGCTACCTGGGATAGTGCTTAGACGATATGTTTAAAATTGTTTTAAAGAAATTGAATAATTTTTTTTTCTGTGTGGTTATCTCAAAATTTTTAATTAAGAGATCCGGCCCTTTCTTGGTATATAAAAACCATTTTAAATCTTCTATTTTAAAACTTTATAAATATTTTAATATTTTAGATGTAATTACTGTCACTTGACCTTTGGCAGAAAGGATAAATTACTAAGACATGAAAAACGACATTGGCCACAACAAAATACTGAAGACAAATCTCAAGAATTACAGATGATGAGAGATGGTTTGGGTTTAGGAGATTACAATTATGGAACTGTTAACAGTAATAATTATGAGAGACCAGATACAGAAACTGACAAACAAGAAGAAAATATGGTGAGTTTTGGATTTGTTGACAATGCAAAAGAAACGACTCGAATGGAAATGTGTGAATATATACAATGTTTTTATGCTTATTTAAAAAGGTTTTTTTTTACTTTTTTATGTTTATTTTTTGTGTAAAAATTTAGACAATCTTGGACCATTTTCGTGGACTTTTATAGGATCCTGTAGTAATTTTTATTTAATAATTTGAAATAATATATATTATTATATATGTTTCTGGAATGTTTAATTCATATTTTCCAATTTTGTTTAAGGTGATAAATTTGGACCCCTTTAATCATAATGAATTTGGAAGCGAGACAAGTTTACGGAGGGGAAGTGCTTCGGAAAATGAACCAAAAGAAAATGATCTACCTGGTGTGCCTGATCATATAAAGGATGAATGTAAGGTAAGATAAAAAAAATGCGGAGAGAAGACATAATTAAATAAATAAAATAATAATGAGCTAACACTGCAATTTATAACAGGTACACATTTTTTTCATTCGCTAAAACAGGTTTATTATATCTCCTATCACCATAAACCATTTTTACATTATTTGCTTCTTTGATGGTACGACGAAAATGGGATTAAGGTAAGAACAATTAGAAGATTTTAAAGGACCATCATTACCGGTTTTACTTTAGTCATTTAAACATACTGTCATAAGCACTATTATATACTATGGTATGAGTATTCAATATTGAGATTAATAAAATATATATATATATATATATATATATATATATATATATATATATATATATATATATATATATATATATATATATATATATATATATATATATATATATATATATATATATATATATATATTTATAAACTTTAAAGATGTTTGATTGTTATTAGTTTTTAAAGTGTGAGCTATCATTAATACTATTTGGTGAAAAGAAGCACAAGGATGATTATTGGGTCAGGTACATAAACAATCAACACTTTTTAAACAATAAATGCATTTATCATTTTAACACATAACCCACAAAAAAACTATTATAAAAACTTTTTACAGTAAATTTGGAATATACAATTAATTAAATTCATTAATTAAGTGTTTGAATCATTTCGCAACAATTTTAATAACATTTTTCTGCTTTTTTAACTTAAAAACAGAGGTATTGAAGTTAGGAGACGTCCATTAATTATTTAAGACGATTTTCGCGATTTTTAGACCCCTCCCTCCCTTCTCCCCTTGGTGAGATGTCGTGAGATTTTTCAAAATTTGTATTTTTAGTGTAAATACGATAATCTGTGCTTGATTGCGTTGGATTCGGTTAAAAAAGAACATTTGCGTAATTATTTTTTAAGACCAGTGCGTGCAATGCATTTGTCATTTTAACACATAACCCACAAAAAAACTATAATACAAACTTTTTACAGTAAATTTGGAATATACAATTAATTAAATTCATTAATTAGATGTGTGAATCATTTCGCAACAATTTTATTAACATTTTTCTGCTTTTTTAAATTAGAAACAGAGGTATTGAAGTTAGGAGACGTCCATAAATTATTTAAGACGATTTTCGCGATTTTTAGACCCCGCCCTCCCTTCTCCCTTGGTGAGATGTCGTGAGATTTTCAAAATTTGTATTTTTAGTGTAAATACGATAATCTTGTTGATTGCTTGGATTCGGTTAAAAAAGAACATTTGCTTAATTATTTTTTAAGACCAGTGCGTGCAATGCATTTGTCATTTTAACACATAACCCACAAAAAAACTATAATACAAACTTTTTACAGTAAATTTGGAATATACAATTAATTAAATTCATTAATTAGATGTGTGAATCATTTCGCAACAATTTTATTAACATTTTTCTGCTTTTTTAAATTAGAAACAGAGGTATTGAAGTTAGGAGACGTCCATAAATTATTTAAGACGATTTTCGCGATTTTTCGACCCCTCCCTCCCTTCTACCCTTGGTGAGATATCGTGAGATTTTTCAAAATTCGTATTTTTAGTGTAAATACGATAATCTGTGCTTGATTGCGTTGGATTCGGTTAAAAAAGAACATTTGCTTAATTATTTTTAACCCACAAGAAAACTATTATACAAACTTTTTACAGTAAATTTGGAATATACAATTAATTAAATTCATTAATTAGGTGTTTGAATCATTTTGCAACAATTTTATTAACATTTTTCTGCCTTTTTAAATTAAAAACAGAGGTATTAAAGTTAGGAGACGTCCATTAATTATTTAAGACGATTTTCGCGATTTTTCGACCCCTCCCTCCCTTCTCCCCTTGGTGAGATGTCGTGAGATTTTTCAAAATTTGTATTTTTAGTGTAAATACGATAATCTGTGCTTGATACTGTGCGTTGGATACGGGTAAAAAAGAACATTTGCTTAATTATTTTTTAAGACCAGTCAAGATTAGTATTTGAAATTATTTCGAATGTAGTCCAGAATCACGGTTAGAAAATATAATTGTGCGAGATTAGCTTATTGTATTAGCTTGTGTAGGATTATCTATATTTTAGTAGTTTTACTTATTTTAACCCAGTTTTATTGCATACACTGTTTCTTGCGGAAAAAAGTAAGTGATATTTGCTGAGACTCTTCCTTCACTCATGGGATATTATGTGAAATTCGGCTCGACCTCCCTCCCCTCCCTAAATGCCTCACGTAACTAATCAACGCCCTCTTAAATGAGAAAAGTTTTTTTTATAATATTATATTTTGTATCTTACTTTTATTTAACGGTAGAAATTGATGAATATAATTATTTTCATTCAGGTTACTCGAGTGCTTGTGTTATTTTTTTTTCTTTTTAACTTAAAAAAAGGTATTAAAGTTAAAGACAAAAGATGTTTCTTTAATGCTGTAAGGTTAATTTAAAAAATGTATTTCTAATTTTTAGCCTGAGGATTCAGCTCTTTATGACCCGTCACGTGACCAGATCACGGGAGAAAGTTTTTCTAGCGACGGACATGACAAATCTAGTCCCGATAAAGAAGGAAGGCAATATAAATGTACAAACTGTCCAAAACGATTTTCAACTCCCGATAATTTAAAATATCATATGGCGAGACACACAGGTAAAGAAAAATTGTTTGGTACTTATATTAAATGTGCACGTTTTAAAAACATACACTTGTGTATTTACGTTCAAAATGTATTTAAAAGAAAGGCAATAAACCCTTTTCTGACTGGTACCTATAAAGTTGATCCTGTAATGTTAAAACTTCATGGAGTCATAGGTCAGAATTATAAAAGCTGCCACATATTTCGTTGAATAACTTTTTAATATTACACTTTTGGCCCTTTACGTTAGGCACTAAATCTGTTACATTAGAATGCCCAAGAACTTCTAGAGTTAATGTTACCTTCAGGAAACTTTTGGCAAGAAACTCGAAGTACTGTATTGTATCTGTCACTTAAGTTAACAATTTTTATAATATGATAATTTGGCAAACCATCCACCTGCAAATAATAAGCATAAAATATGAATTAGCTGAAATGTCAAGAATCACTATCTTTTTAAGGTATAATATCCATAAATGAACCTTACCAAGTTTTATAAATACAATATGTCTATTTAACTTCTTTATATAGTATGTGAAACTTTTTTATTATAAGCCTTATAAAAAATATATACAGGGTAATTCATGAGGAAATGTCAATACTTCAGGTACGTAGTCAGGGTCCAAAAATAAACATAAAAGTCTATACAAATATGGGTCCGCAAGGCCCTTGTTTGCTATAATAAAATCAGATGCGTCGTAATTTTCTAAAATCCAAATATCTCGAAAACGGTTGCTCATATCAACTTTTAACAAGTATACCTTTTTGACGTAAAAATGACAAAACAATTATTTATTTTACTTAAAAAATGTAATACAGGGCCGTACCAAAAAGTTGTGATTGTTCAAAATAGTAAAAAGACGTGTAGGTGGCTCCCCCTACAAGTAAGAGCCATAATAAGATTAGATTTGAATCCGTCATACCAAAAAAAAAAAGAGAAAAATTAAATAAAAATTTTAACACCCTGTATTTCGAAAACGAAGGCCTTGCGGACCCATATTTGTATAGGCTTTTATGTTTATTTATGTACCTGAAGTATTGACATTTCCTCATGAATCACCCTGTATATAAAAAGTTCTGCTTCTTTCCAAAACACTTGTATTATTCAAACTTGAGATTGCATATGGAGGGTTCAGAAGCCATTCAGTGTAAGTCAATAAGCAATCAAATTGAGATAATTGGATTTAAAAAAAAAGGTTTAAAAAAATGAAGGTCCATTTAAAGAAAGTAAAATATGTATTTATTGATGCCAATCCTAATACTAAAAATCTCAACATGAAAATAAAAACAAAATTCGCAACACCAGTAAAAATAACTTTGATAATGTCAAAAAATTTTGACTTAGGTATGTTGTTTGTCCACTGAACATTTTGAAATTCCTATTCAATATAATATTCATCACTTTCTCTTCCATTTTCTGATCAAGATTCAGTTCATTAGCCTGTGAGGTAGAAGCTCAAGTTCTGTCATTTAGGGAAGGCAAACATATGGATGGTAAGTTGGAGGAATATACGCTAGAAGGTCAAACATGTGCTTCTTCTTGACAGCCTTTACAGGCCTTCGCTCTGATTACAGTGGATCCTGGATAATATTATTCAAATTAGGAGGTCTTCCCTTTGACGTCGATTTTTTTTATATCAATTTCATGAAATGGAAAGTCGTCCTGCAAGGTTTCCTTGTAAAATATGGAATAAGGTTTATTTTTGCAATATCTTAACCATTTTATATTTAACCAATTAACTTTAGCACCCATAGTATTGGTTTTTCTGTTGAAAATACTGTCTTCCAGTTTTTTTGTTGAAAGAAACTCTTCCCGATTCATCACTGTTACCGGGAACGGATTGGTCTTTTTAGCAGCAGCAACTAAATCAAACCAATCTCTAGGACCATAGATGAACTGTTTCTTTCGAACTTTTGATTCAATAACACCAAAGTCGGCGTCATTTGGCAGGTAACTGTGACCAGACACCATAAATTTGTGGTCAATATAACATGGTGCCATTTCTGAATTTTGAACCAGTTTCTGTAATAATAAACTCAATTTTATGTTCCTGTTCTGGCCTGTGCAACAATCTGAGTACAAAATGATGTGGTTATGACTGCGAGCATGAACTTTTAGATGCTTCACTAGACACGCTCCAATTTCTTGTGATCCCCGGGAACCTTCAGTCTCATCCCACATGTACATGTAACCTTTATTGTCATTAAAACTGTGTATCCCCAGATTATAAACATACATGTTTTGTTTATAGTAAGTGACAGAAGTGCTTAATTTTGGAAAAGCTAGAGCATTCTCCAAGTCGGACGTTAGCACATAACTATTTTCCCCCGCTGATATCAAGTCACTATTCATGGCTGTCCTAGATTGTTCCGCTATGCGAAGCTGAAGTTTCTTATCGATATCTGCCTTACGTTTCTCTTCATCATTTTCGCTAAATGTCAGAATATTCTGCAACGAATCGCACAATTGGCAAGTGTCTTTTGTTGGAGGTTTGAAATGTAAATTAAAGGAGTTAGAAAAGATGATTTAATACGTTTGAGTTTAGACGATGTGGAAGATAATGGGCGTTTTCTTGTCGTGTTCTTACGAGATGGAAAAACTCACAGGTCAAGAAGTTTTACCATTACCAATGAAAATTGCAAATTTAATCCCTGCACACTTTACCGTAAATACGCAGATCTCCGCCCTAAAAATGTTGGTAGAAAGCGGCGGTGGCTTTCTTCCAATGTAGCAGAAGGATATATAGCGGAGTCCATATAAAGAAAAATTGAAGTATCCCAAAAGTTGTCTAGGCCTTGTAACTTGGAAACTACAAAATCTGTAACAGTCAATCAAGAGAACCAAAACATACACGAACACTCCGCTTCAACATCTTTAGTTTAACAAAAAGAAATACAAAAGGGATTGAGCTTCAACAATAATACGAATTGTACAATAAATTTAACCAATAATCATAACGGTTCCGTCCAAAATTAATTTTCTTAGATTTAATTAGCTTCTAATTTTTTTTTGTTAATTTGTTTTATTGTTTTAAAAATAAAAATAAAGAATCGCAATTTTCTTAAATCATTTTTTGCGATGTTTTTTGTTTATGTTGTTTTCAGGTACCTAAGTATAATAAAAAATATCGTTCATTACACGTCCAGAAATGGATTTTTCCGTTCTTGCATGACTTCCCGAGAATTTGTCACGCGCGCACGGAAAAATCGTCATATCCGTACTGGTAATGAAATATACTATTTCTGTCTTCTGTGTTATATATGAGATCAGTAAAAAATTGCATTGCTACGTTGTCAAACGCGAAATAAAACTTTACAACGAGATATATAAATATAAGCTTAGACGTGGAAATGTTGATGAGACAGCATTAGAAATAACCGCAATTTACTAAAAATAAGTAACTTTTATCTCACATATATAGATGTCATTAAATTTTAATAAAAACAATGATTTTCGGTAAAATTAGATTAAGTTTGGCCCCTGGTTTTAGGGTTTTTAGACAAATTAAAAACCATTTTTGCCCTGGGCAACATGTAAAAAAGGTGGATCAGATATTGATACGCATAAGAGAGTAAATATTTAATATATTGTGTTGAATATGGCCCAGTAATGGTTCCTTTTTTTTCCGTGCTATGTTATTAAAATAAAATGACCTTAAGTGAAAAGTCGGTGAAAAAAAGGATAAATCAAAATAGCTCATTTTAGATAAAGTGTTTCCATAGCTTAAACGTATGCAAATGAATTAAAGAACGTTATAAAAGAATAAAATTTATATGGCAGCAAGCCATAAAATGTATTTTTTTATATATTTTAAGAGTAATAGCAACAGGCTTTTTTATTTTTTTTTTATATTCAGTGTATTGTTAGTTTTTTTTTGGGGAAAACTATGTAGTTTCAGAGTTTAACTGGTAAACAGGGTTACTTACACACAAAATCTATACCTTAATAAAACCAAAAGTTTGTAAAGTAAATTTTATTAGGTACACAGTTTTTACATACCACTTATTTTATGTCTTGGTTTAAAGGTTTAAAGTGAGTGGACTTTTTACGCCCTCCACTGCGACCGCCCGGTCTATTGTGTCTATGTTTTAGTTCATTTACTGTTTTTTAGCTTCATTTGGCTCCTTTTTGTTTTACTATTTTTTTGTTAACCACGCCAGTCGTTCTCTTAAAAAAATACATTACCGTTTAAGTTGAGTATAAAGCGGTACTTCGGTAAATATTTACTAAATCTTTAAATAATAAACAGTGCTACAGCAATCACGCGACGCCAGGACGGGTAGACCATCAGCAGAAAAACAGGAACCTCAGCATTATTCCCGCTTACGCTAGGCCAGTGGTTTTACGTCAGCGCATATATTCAGTAACTCAAGGGCTTTTCTTTTGTAAAGTATACCAAATAGTCCGGCTTACCGGAACCTACATTTGACTTATTTCATCGTTTTTACCACCGACTTTTCAAGTGTTCCTTTGGTTTTTAGAAGAAAGAGCAAAATATTAAACATCTTTTTAATCGGTAAAGGTTGTTTTTACTGTCATTTCATATATATTTTTAGGAATTAGACCATTTGGATGCTACGTGTGTAATAAATCTTTTATAAGAAAAAGAGAACTAGACAGGCATGTAGTAACTCATACCGGAGTAAAACCATTCAAATGTCCCAAATGCCTAAAAAGTTTTGGCCGAAAAGACAAACTGGTTAGGCACATGAGGATACACGATAGAAGGGATGGATTTTCATCGAAAAAACTTGTGGGAAATCCCGAGAAGATTAGAAAACCCATATTTTTACAACAGCAACAACAACAACAGAATCCAAAAACAGAGTGAATAATTTACACTTATTAATTTTTGTTTATATTTTATGTGTATTGCGTAGAGATGATAAATTCAAAAACTATATTTTCTCTTTATAGTACAGTTTACAGAGCAAAATAAAAGCTGTTTTGGTAAATAAAATTTAACAGCAAACCACCTGTACCATCTTTTAAAAAAGGGAGAATAGAACCTAAAAACCAAAATCCGTACAAACAAACGCTAACTTTTTTGTTTTTTATTAAAAAAAAAACAGCCAATTTTTCTTTTAGAGTAAAAAATTTTCATTTAATTGAAATTTAATCGCGATGCTGTCAATAGCACTTTTGTAAATAATCGAAAAACAAACAAAATGGTTTTTTGCTAATCCTTATTGTTGCATTTTCTTCAGAGAAAAGTTGGAAAGCTGATTAATGAAAAAAAGATTGGCTTTTAACATGTTGTTTAAACAGGCCAAAGGTGGACGCTGCCCAGTGTGTGGTTTTTTCAAAATCGCAGTGATATTTTGGACGATTCAGGGTACTAACTGTAATTGTGCGATTCGAATGTAGTAAACGGATTATTCAACTTCATATTTTATTCTATACCTTGCCTATCTTCCATTTCCATATACATTTGGCAAAAAGTGTGAAAAACGTCTTTAAAAATTACGGTGAACAAGCGATCTTGCTCTTGGAGTAAAGTAGTGGTGTTAAAGCAAGCCGTAGAAATTTGAACGCCTGGCGTGGTACATATCCCCTAGTCTGCTTCGACCCCACACTATTCTGCGATTTTACAAAAACCATCGTCTGCCTTCAGCCCGTTTAAGCAACATGTTATAAAAAATCATTTTGCCGACGATCAGCCTTTTAACTTTAAAGGAAGCCAAGTTATAAATTTTTTAAAAAGTTGTCAATAATAGCCGTTTTCCAGACTTTTCTCTGCGAAAAACTATTTTGTATGATTTTCGATACTTTAAAAAAAAGTCCTATTGACAGTATCGTGATTAAATTATAATTAAAATAAAATTTTTCCCTCTAAAAGAGAAAAACTGGAAATTTTTGTCGGTTTTTCTTATATAAAAAAAGCTATTTTTGTACGGGTTTTGGTTTTAGGTTCTATGCACCTTTTTCTAAAATATGGTACTGGTGGTTTGCTGTTAAATTTTAATTGCCAAAAAAATCTCTAAAAACTTTGCTAGAAATTTTGACATTTTGTTTATTAGACATTTCACAAAAGGTTTAAAATCTGTATACATATTGGGCAAATATATCATATTAGTTCTTGTAAGGAAAGCTGAAAACTTCTGGTTCAGTGAATATAAATACAGTTTTAGTGTATGCCAGGTGTTCCTAAATATTATGACTATATTGTTAGACACCCTTTTTTGACTAATTCAGTAATATAAAATGTGTATGACTATTAGGACATGTTTTTAATTGCTTAATTTTTAAAATGGTGCTAAATTTTTTATTTTAAAAAATTTATGTTTTATTTGTCGTTTTTTTTTTCATTTGTAAGATCAAATTTTATTTCTTATTATAATTATTTTACAGGATAATAATTTTTTTCTCATCATAAAGTTGGTAATGCTGTAAAACCCTGATTAAAATACATTTTAAATATATTTCTTGCAATGTTATGTTTTTAGCATTTGATAGCATTTTTTGGTTTCTACATAGGTTGAATAGTGACAATTAGGAAAACTTTTTAACAAATTTATTCAAGGCTGCTAGTTAATAAATACGTACATGTCAATATTACACAACAGAAATTTAAATAAATTTATATTTATATATATATATATATATATATATATATATATATATATATATATATATATATATATATATATATATATATATATATATATATATATATACACAGAGATGCCACAGATTCAGTGCATGCATAGGGATCTCGGAAACCTATGAGATACGAAGTCGGTTAAATTATGGCAAAGTTGCGCATTTAGGTGCCCAACAACATGCCGATTAGAAAGTTGTAAAATTCCAGAGTACTTCCGGAGATATCCGGAAAAAACCGAAATTTGCTGATTTCGTTTTATTTTTTTTCTGATGTTATTTAAAGAGATATGGAAAAACAAAAGACACTTTCTTATGGCCACTTTTTAAGCTCTACAAAACAGCGTTGAGAGATTTTCTGTACGAAGTTTCGTTTTCGTTAGACCATCATCAACTTTATTTTTTTAAATACGGACCTGGGTTTTTTATTTAATTTTTTTGAACCTCTTATTATCCCAATTACAAAAATGTATAACACTTAATATTTATTAACAAATATGGAACGCCCCTATAAGAAATGTTGTGCGTTCCTTGTCTTACTCATTGTCTCTTATGGAAAATATGTTTATTTAACAGAAAAATATTAAGTGTTATATATCATTGTAATTGGGATTTTAACTGCTTTAAAATGCAATAAACAATTGAGTGCCGAATTTAAAACAAAAAAAAGTTGAGGGTGCTGAAAACAAGTCATACGGAAAATATTTTCGCTGTTTTGTAGACCTTAAAAGGGGCCCCTGAAAAAGTGTCTTTTGTTTTTCCATATCTCTTTAACTAACGTCAAAAAAAATTAAAACGAAATCCAAATTTCGGTTTTCCGGACTTCTCCCGTACTCGGAAATTTTAAAAACTACTGGGCATGTTATTAGGCACCTAGTGCAACCCATAGGCAACGCTTCTATCTCTTACGGTTTCGGGAAATCCCAATAAACATTTTAATATATTATATATATATATATATATTATTAATAATATTAATATTAATAATAATAATATTATATTATATATATTATATATATATATATTATATTATATATATAATAATATAATATATATATATATATATATATATATATATATATATATATATATATATATATATATAACTTTTAAAATTCACAGAATTCCCTAATGTAGAGACCGACTCATGTTAAAAGAAATTCCCACTTAATTAGTTCTGTTGCTGTAATTGTTAGCCAAAATTTTTAATTTTTATAAATTATTATTTGCCTTTTGTTTTGTATAAGTCAAATTCAACTTAATTAATACTAGAGCCTAAATAACAGATTTTTAAAACAACTAAACAAACCTCTTACCAGAAAATAAACAAAAAGGAAACACAAACTCTTTGTGTAATGTATACAAGGGTTGACGAGATGGCGGGGTCATAAGGAACGACTGGTGAGCAAGAACAGCGCGTGGCTTTGTCAATTCTTATACGAAAAATAAAAACTGGTCCACACTAGGCTTCTATATATATTTCCGATAAAAATAAATACACTTCTACTTGCGGGAAACGTGTTTTGGAATGTTGACGCAGTTTTTTATTCTTTTTCTTACCTCATTTTTAAACTTTCTTACAAAACAATGTAGAGCAGCATTTTAAAGAAAAACACGCAAAGCCAAGACTCTGAAAAGTAAAAGACGCATCAGGTATTTATATCTTCTTCGTCTGCAGCAAAGAAGAAAAAAGTTTATGACAATAAAAAGGTCTAGGATATGAATAATCCTTAATTTTTTTTTAATACTAGGTATTATTAAAATAAAAACTATATAAACCTCTTAAAATTTAAGCATATTTAAACACACTTTGTGACATATTTAACCAAGGTATCACCACGCTTAATATTTGTAACATCTTGAGTATCTAACACCATTTATTTTTAAGAGAAAATTTTCAAACAACATTTTCTTACTAGTTTATTATTTTATTATCGTTAGAAACATCTAAAGATTTTTTTAAAGTTCATGTTACTAACTATTTTTCACGGAAAACGTAGGAAACGTGAATAAAGTGCCTGCTGACGCTAATTTACTAGTTAAGATTTTATTTAATTTTTCTTGGGAACTTTGGAATATTTGTAAACTTATATTCTAATGATATATAAGGTTAAAATTTTTTGTATAATAAAAGGCCAGAGTCACTTTTTAACTTTTAAAAGATCAAATTTCTGTTTGCTTAATTTAGATCGATAAAATTATTCACTTACATAAATTTTAAAAATAGCAAGAGTTACAGGAAATATGTTTTCTCTTTTGATAAAACAGCCGCGCCTTTCCAATGTGACCTGGTCTGGAATGGATATTTGCATATAAGTGCGACAAACTTCAGGGGGTGATACTGCATAAAAAATAAGGACAGTTTGCTATTTAAATGTATGTCGGCAAATGCTTCGTTCGATACGGGGTGTTAAAGTTTTTCTTAAGAACCAACGATTTATTTATTGCTCCGAAACCTGTCAAGATATGCAAATGAAATTTGGTGGGTTTTATGAGGTAGTTATTGCTCTGTTTGACATGCAATTAAGAATTTTATGTTCATCATTGGCGCGCATACGGGTAATGGTCTCAATTAAAAAAAAATGGTACGCCACTGAGATATTAAAATTCCATTTTTGAATATCTCGTTTAATTTGTGACAAAAAAAACTCATCTTCATTTTTTTTCCTTATTTTTATGCCAAAAAAATTAAACATCTTAACGCGTATTTTTCATTTAGTAAAACATTACCAAAAACTATTTAATACAATAACATTAACCCAGAACAGTAACAAAAAATAACACTAATAAAATTTATGGTAGGCGCAAAGTTTCAACAAATGTTCAAAATAACCTCCCTTAGACGTGACACAAGATTCAACTCTTCGGCTCATTGATTGTCGTATTCGCGCAAAATATTCCTAGTGTACTTCCTAACCAAAAAATCAAAAAAATATATTTTTTTTGGTTTTAGGGAATTCCTATTCTTAAAATTTTATTTAAAAAATAGCCACCTTTTCATAGAACATAGACTAAACTAAAAACCTTTTTAAATAAATATATATTTACGATGCACACATTAAAAGGTGTGTTATCCAGTGTTCTCTTAATTTAAACAACGATATAGCCAGAATTCTATACAAATTCTTTCGCCACTTCATTGTTTAAAAAAAATATGGATTAAGACTAATATGAAGATATTTGTTATAAATAAAATAAAACATTACTAAAATTTCTTTAAAGAAATGTGTATTGCGGATTTCAAATTACATCATTAAGTATTCATATATACAGGTAGAATAATTACATTTTAAAATAGTTTGTTTTTAGTTTTTTTTTTAATTAGATGATAAACTATTTTGTACTATCTTATAATAATTATTATTAGAAATTTTATATAATTTCTTATTGTTTTGTTATTCCGTAACGTTTTACTGTTATATAGTTTTTAAAAAAGTCATTTGTACTATGTTAAAATAATGACTTTTTGAAAAGTATAGTTGTACATATAAACGTAAATATTGATTATTTATTAAAGAATTCACTTAAGAATTTTTATAAAAAAATAAAATATTTTTGAAAAAAAGCAGTTTACTTATTTATTTTAAAACCTGACGTCCCGTTCTAAGGTAAAATATTCTTATTTATTTACATGTACAATTGCGGCCATAAAATTTCGGGCAAAATTTGACAATCCGTGTCAAAATCATTGATTTTTCGTAAACCAGGCTTTCACCTGATAATTATATATTTGAAGTACACAGTCACAAGACTTGAAGTAAGCGAAATTCCATTAATTTATACAGAAAACTAAAATCAAATTGAATATCAACTAATAAACTATAAAACAAAAATCAGTATTCTATGATAGCTCCATTCTTTTCGATCACCAAGGCCAATCTTTTAGGAATCGAAGCGAACAATGTTCTAGTGTAATCCTCAGTCAAACTATTCCACGCCTCTTGAATTTGTGCCCATAACTCTTCGTCATTTGCGGGCTGAACATGTGTTGACTGGATTTTTTTAACTATCAGTCCCCATACATTTTCCATCGGGTTGACGTCGGGACTTCGCGATGGCCAGGGAAGGATTCTAACCTGGTTGTTTCTTGACCAGTCGGTGACCCTTCGGGCTGTATGGACCGGACAGTTGTCGTGCTGATAGATAAAATCATTCCCATAGACATTATAGGCCGCTGGCAGCATGATATTTTGGAGTATTTCTTGATAAGAATTGGCGTTAAGTCTGCCCTGGATATGATGGCAAACGCCCACCCATCCTGCGCCGATACATCCCCAAACATTGACCGAAAACCTACCACTCTGTTTTATCTTTTGGGTGTATGTCTCTTCAAATCTTGAATTTGGGGTCTATATACTCGCATACTTCCATTAAAACTTGACCGGAAAACTTTTTTGTCACTAAGTATTACCCTTTCCCAGAAACGTATTTCCCGTGGTAGGTATTCTAGGCAAAATCCAACCCTTTCTTGTTTATTTGCCTTTGTTAAAAAGGGTTTTTTGGCCGCTCGACGGCATCGAAGCTCCGAAAATTTGTTGATGCAGCGCCGTGCTGTTCTGTCGGAGCCATGAAAAATTGTTTCTAGTTTTGCAGAAGAGGCTGTTTTAAAAGGATTTCTTCGAACGCAGCTTATCAAGTTTTCGTTTTGTTCCTCGATTGATATGTGTGGACGACCGCTACCTTCCTTTCTCTCGTGCGAATTTCTATCATGAAATTTTTGTTTGATATCATGAATCGAACTCTTTGGCACTCTGACTCTCTCCGCAACAGATTTTTCTAAGTAGCCCTCCTCCAGCAATGTAACAACTTGAACTTTTTTTGCTACTGATATGCGTGGCATGGTTCGAAGAACTTGATATATTTTTTGGACAATGACAGATTTCGAATTAGTGTCAAAAGTAATGGTAAGCTGGTTTCAACACGTAAAATCGTTACCCGAAATTTTATGGCCGTAACTGTACGTTTATGGGTGCAGAAAATAGTTTTATTAACCACTAGCAGAGTTAAGTGGTGAGTACCATTTTTTTTTTAACAAAAGCTTGTGCGCGATACTTTATATGTCAATGAAGCATTTTAGTTGGAAGTCCTCAAGAACAGCTCCGATTTTGATATTTTTTTTTAAATAATTTTGTTTTTCCATATTATTTAAAATCAGAGACCTTTTGAAGGGGGCAAACAAGTATTTATATTGTTTAAACAATATTTATAATATTTAAATGAAACATTTTTTTTAAATCGCTGTAACTTTTTAAATATTAATTTTCGTCATTTTACTTATTTTTTTTTTGTAGATAATTAAATTATCTACATAAATAGTTTTATAATAATTTCTTGTATTTTTCATAGTTTCGAAGATATCGTGAACTTCAATTTCTGAGAGCAGAAATTTTACATAATTTCCGGACTATAATAACTGCTTATAAGATATATTTTTTTATAATAGTGACATTAAATGAATTATACATAACAAAATTAAAAATTTATATATTTCTTTAGGATTTAAACAACTCTGTGAAACATATTCTATATTAGATATTTAAGAAAATATAATACAATTAAAATAAATAAAATTTTAAAGTTATTTATCAAAAATGTTAAAATATTTTATAAAAAGTTAAAAAAATTTTGCTGTACTTAAATATCCAAAAAATAGAAAATTTAATTTTCATTTATATTTGGTGGGTGGTTATCGCACTCACTTTCACGGTAAACAATGCAAGTCGGTGAGCAATGAATGTCACTTTTTCTGCAGCCACATGGTGAACCGCATCCTGTTTTCTAGGAGCAAAATATTATTTTCAAGACGTTTTTAGATACTGCTGGTTGCGCCATTTTTACTGGTTTTAAATAATCGTCTTTTTGCCAATTCCATTTTTCGAAAGGAATTCGAGAATTAAGTTTCCATTGCTGGACTGGTAAGTAGACTCTTAGCATCTGAGGATTAAGAAATGTTTTTTAATAATGCCTTACAACGAGTTTCTTCAACAAAAACTATGTTAAGTAAACATGAAAAAATTAAGAAAGAACATCTTTTATTTATTTATGCATTCACTGGATGTCATACTACCCTCGCCTGTTATAATAAAGGTAAAAAAAATTATAATAAAATTTTAATAATGATTATAAATTACGGGCAGCAGCTAAAACTTTTATGATTGAAAATCAAAGTGATGAAAGTACATTTCATTGAAGGTATAAGTTGTATACTCATAATGTATGGTGCTAAAACTGCCAGAAACTTGAATATACTCCGATACAAACGTTTCATAGCATTAGCTTTAAAAGATAAAAGTGTACAGCTTCATTCACTACCTCCGACAGAGGATGCAGCAAAACAACAAATCAAAAGGGTATACTTACAAGTTTAGCAATGGAAAATTAATTCTCTAACTCTCCTAAACAATGATGTTGTCAAAAAGACAATCATTTAAAATCAGGAAAAATGAGGCAACCAGCAACATCTAAAAACGTCTTAAAAATAATATTTTGCTCCTGCAAAACAAAATGGCTGTAGAAAATGTGGCCTTTATTGCTTACCGGCCCGCAGTGTTTGCAGTAGAAGTGACTGCGTTAACCACCCACCACTTGAAGAAAAGGAAATCTCCGATACGCAAAATATAAATAAAAATTAAATTTTATATTTTTTGTATATGTAAGTAAAGCAGAATTTTTTAACATTTAATAAAATGTTTTAAAAATACTGATAAATAACTCTTCATAAAATTGTATTTATTTAAATTTTCATTTTTTTAATTATCTTATAAAGAAAATATTTCTTAAAGATGTTCAAATCTATAAGAACTGTTTAAATTTTTAATTTTGTTATGTGTATTTATTTTATATCACTATTATAAAAAAAAATCTTTTAAGCAATTATTACAGTCCGGAAATTGAGTAAAATTTCCGCTCTCAGAAATTGAAGTTCACGATATCTTTGAAACTATGAAAATACAAGAAATTATTATAAAACTATTTTTTGAGAAAATTTAATTATCTACAAAAAGATTTTGTGTAAAAATAACAAAAATTAATATTTAAAAAGTTACAGCGATTAAAAAAATGTTCCATTTAAATATCATACGTATTGTTTAAACAACAAAATATTTGTTTGCCCCATTCCAAAGGTTTCTGATCTTGACGCTACTAATATAACATTCCTCGGCTGCGAACGGCTTGTTGCCTGAAAGTAACAAATAAATTTGGCTATTTGTAACCAAATACCAGGCAAGTATTTATTTTTTATTTAAATCTTAATTTTTTATTTTTAAACCGTATAAATTAATTTCCTAATATTCTTTATCATGTTTGCAAAATGAAAATATATTAAAATTAATGATAATTATAATGCTAACAGGCTTGTATTTATTTTTATTTATATTTCTATTTTTTAATGTTGTTAAACTGTATAAATTAATTTCCTAATATTATTTATCATGTTTGCGAAATAAAAATATATTTAAAAAGTTATTGATAATTATAATGCTTACGTTAAATATGATAGGCAAGGCCTGAAGTTTAAAAACTATAAAAAAATGTTGCGGATATGCAGGAGTAAACCTTTCTTTCTAAGGTTAGATTAAATGTTGAAATGTGAAACGTAGCTATAGGTCTGTTTGTTATCCAAAAATAGTGTACCTACACGATTCAACATTTTTTTGTAAATAAACTGTTTGTTATCGTCCGTGTAATTTAGGACTAGGTGCTTAGTATGAATTCTGGTGTAGACTGGTTTTTACTTAATTACTTTAACTCTCGAAGTAGTGAAGTTAGATGCATTTTTACTACAAAACTTAAATTTGTTTGTTTATAGACATAACTATAAAACCATGTTTTAATTTCTGAAATAAGTCTAAAACGCTTTTGGTATAAAAATCAAATACGGAACTTACTTACCCTTCGTTCCACTTGTTAGTCCTACACTTTCCTACCCTGTCTTTTACTGTACTTAATAACAAACAGACCTTATATTAAAGAAAATGTATGATCAATACTAGTGCAGAGCTAATAGACTGCAGCGCGCTTAGCACTCTAATTGAGCATACGAGTACATTTTCACTGATATTGTTACGTTCGACCGATGTCAGTAACAAAATGAGTGTTACAAAATCCCAAAATTGCTGAGAACATATTTGTATCTCAGATTTTAAAGATACGAAAAGGATTAAGCTACTCTGTTGCTCTTAAGTAACCTCAATGCCTTTTTCCCATAAAGTTTTGGACAATTTTGGATTTTGCTAATAGCACTGACGTCTGCATGGACCTGTAGAGGTGTTCACTTAAGCCTAATCGTTTAATGATCTCTAAAATTTTTTTGGTACAGTCCCACAAGAAGTTTTAATATTATATTATTATTATATAGGTAATCTTATTATAATTATTAAAATAGGTTCAGTGGGCATTTAGGTCATTATTAAAAGAAATAAAACCTAAGTGAATTTTGCGGATTGCAAATCTTTATAACTTCGTCAAGCACAACTGTGGCTAAGTAACGCAGAGATAAAGACAAAAACGCACACGTATTTACTCATAAATGATCATGTTTGTTACAAAGGTGCACATCATGGAGATTTAGCAACTACTAAAGTTTAAATTGAAGTTCTTAAAATCTTTACTAATTAAAAACAGTTCTAACAATACAGTACCCAAGTCAAAGAAAAATAAAATATGGTATCCCAAAAAAGGTTTCCAGAAATTAAAGGTAATAATTTTTCTCACATATTGAAAACTTTATTTTCACCATTTAAATTGCAACATTTTAATTAAAGAAATTGCCTTACCGCAATAACACATTGTGATCCTGCAGTAAAACTAGCTCTCCTTGTTAAGGACACTTAACTCTATCACATATAACCCATTTAAATATGGTTAAAAACAGTATACTTTTGAGGTTTTTACTAGAATTTTATTAAAATTATATATATATTTTTAATATTTAAATTTTTTGAACCAATTTCTGCAAAAAATATTCCGTAGCCTTAAGATATCAATGGATATGCTTCCATATCATGTAAGACGCGTTGAAAATTACAAGCTCAATACCACCTTTTATTTCACCTTTTTAACAAAAAAAAGTAATAAAATCTGGAAAAGTTTTATAAGTTCTAACTGGGTTATTTCTTTTAATTAGGCTTAAAAAATATTCAAATGCAACTTCATGCTATGATGAAACATTTTACTAAATTTCGTTAAAATCCGTTTCATTTAAAAAAATTGACAACTTTGCAAATCAAGATTATATGGTATGTTTTAAAAGCATTTTTTATTTCTAGGTTGCAAAGCTCTCGGTAAACAACGCAATCTAAAACCTAGTTTAATAATAAAAACTTAGTTATAATAAGATACTAATGTTTATGCAAGAGTGCGTGTTTAAACACATAAGGACTTATAAATATTTAAACAAAGAATATATTAGGTCAGGAATAATCCGTATAATTAAAAGCCGTTTTCAGAGGCGGCTCGTAAGGCTAATTAGGATTATATTTTGTTCATTAACACAGCAGCTTAAAAAAAGCTCGGATTCCTCTTTCCAGCGAAAGGTATTTCTTTCCTGCTTGGAGTACTGTTTCCATGTATGGAGAATGGCGTCTTCCGCTCCTAATATTCTTGATTTCATCCAAAGAAGAGGCGTTCGCCTTATAATGATCCAACTTTTACAAGAAAGCTTTCTTCTCTTTTCCACCGAGAAGCTGTTGATTTTAGGTCTTTCATAGAATTTTTTTAGGAAGTTTATTCTTAGAAGTCAGCCAATATAACTTCTTTTCCATAAGCTTCCAATAGAGCAACACGGACTTTAAGCATTCTCTCCTAAGATGAAAAAAATCCGACGAAAAACATATGATGTATGATATTTATCAAAAATGTATAAAGAAATGTTATCGCGGCTGTATGATAAAGGAGTGATTTTTTGAGTAAATTGCGTGTTTAAAATATTTTTTGTTTGACGCTTCGATGTCCTCACATTCATCTTCTGCAAAAGCTGCTACGACGCTACCATACTATGACGATGGCATGCTACATGCAGGATGTAACAAATAGAACTCAATACTACCAATCAAGGGCGGATTCAGAAAATCCTTACAGGGGGCGGTCTTAGGCAGAATAACCGGGGGGTTTGAGGGGTATTCGAATACTCCTCAACGTAGAAGAGGTCCGGAGTTCCGGAGGTTCCCCGTCCAGGTTAGCCCCTAGTCTGGCTCCACTTGTAAATTGCAAATTACGGTAGGCCTACGTATTATAGCGACCACATTATTTTTTACAAATACCTAATGCCAAAGGCAATTATAGTTGTCAGTATAGACGTACAAAACAATGCTAAATCTTTGGTAATAGCAAAGACAATTGTAGTTACACTACAATTGTCTTTGGTAATAGTAATTTATTATTTCTGCGGAAAATAGGCCAAACTCCTTATTGTAATGATAATTTAAACATTTTTTGCTGTTTAATAATACAATTTTAATAATGTAAATTATTACTTTGGATGTATATATGTCCTTATATGTCTGTCTATGTAAAGTTAAACATGAGACTTCCGAATTTGACAAAAGATGTTATGAAAACAATGAACACTTTGTTAAAGGCCAGTTCAGTGAATAGAAGTAAAAAGAAATTAAACTTTTGACAAATATTTCTGTACATTTTCATATAAGCACCTAAAAAAAGTCAGTCAGAACACAGATTTTAAGGTCTTATTATTACCACTACAGAAAAAACACAGCGCAGAAACAACAACACAATATGCAAGACATGAAATAAAAATTAAAGATTATTTTACTTTGCAAAACTAGTAACGTATTTTTATATTTTCGCAATACTAAATGAATATTAATTTTTGTTGTATAATTCCAGCATTTTTTATGTGTGGATGTCATAAAATAAAAAATATAATTTAAAAAATTCTAAATCATATTTAACATCGTGTATCCAATTAACAACACATGTATTTTTAAATCAAATTTTAATTATCTAAAGTAAAAATTTCTCTAATTAAAATTTTAATATATAATTTGCTTCAAAAAATATTAAATTATCTTTATTCTACGAATTTGGCCTATTTCCAACAGAAATAATTCCTAATTACTGTTTCTATTGTTATAGCTTTGGCAACAGTGTTTGTTTATATAGCAGCATGTGAGCGTATTTTCTCACGATGTAAGTAAGCGAGCGTCCAAATCTATTACCAAAAATTTAGCATTGTTTTGTGGGTCTATAGAGAAACTACAATTATCTTTGCTAATGCCTAACCAAATACAATGGGTAACATAAAAAGTTTTAATTATAAACTAACTAAGTACCGTAACAAAAGTTACGTTCTTTTATTTATAACTCGTTTTTTTATTAATTTTTCCCTTTTTTGCTGACGGGGCGATCGCCCCATTTGCCCCTCTCTGAAGCCGCCATTGCTGCCAATACACATTACGATAAAAATAATGGCTCGGTGGGAAAACAACTGCAGTTGATATTGACGTTCGAAGCCAAAACCCATTTAAGTCCAAACCTTCGTATACGGACCAACGAATTTTCTATTAATGTGCTCCAACTTTACCGCTCTACTAGCGAACCACAAGCAAGGCCAACAAATGGATCACGTTCGTTTGGCCAAATAAAGTGTCGACATATAACCAACCAACGCCAACGAACTCTTTGGTTGGCCTTGAAATGCCATGTACGTACATGCCTTAACAGGTTTGTTTCCAGAAAAATCACAAACTAATCAGCGCCAATCAGGTATTATCATTCAGTCAAGTGACCGATTTTCAACTGATTCGTCTCTTTTATTTATGTTTTCAAGGCTTTTTTTTTCATTTTTATTGCTTCTTTTAGAATACGTGTATGCAGATGTTATAGTTTCTAAAAATTGTTTTAGTTTTATTAACATTTATTTTGTGTAAGGGCTGAAGTAGTCTTCTTTCTTACTGCGTTTTGTTGTTTGTCTATCCGGGCACTTATATTTTTATTTGTTTGTCCTATATGTGTTGCACTACATCCTTAACATAGAATTTCATAGACCCCTTGATCTTTCAGTAGGACTTTATATGTAGTAAAAACCGTTTTAATATTGTGTCTTTTTAGAATCTTTTTAATTTTGCCGTTGGTGCCCTAAATGCATGATAGAAACGCTTTTGTCTGTTCGTCTGTTTCTAGTTTTCTTGTGAGCTTTTTGTACTGCGTCTCATTTAAAGCCATTTTAAGAGAAGGCGTCTTAAAGGTATTTAACTAACCACTAACATGGTATTTGACTAAGGATTGAGCTGATGAGTAGGACGAAACGTAAGTAGACCCGTTATTTTTTAAATATTCAAATTGAAAACCTTATACAAAAATATTGGTTTGCGTTATATTTGCAAACAACTTTATGTATACGGGTGTATCAAAGCCCGTACAAGACAAAGTTAATTTTTAAAATGACTTATATTTGTTACATTTTGTTTCTACATAAAATTCTAGATATTTTTACCCTGTATTCAATTGTTTACGAGATATTCGCATTTAAATATAAATTTAGACTGAAAAAATCCGCTCAACTTTTAATGTTGTTTTACGTTTCCAATTAATAAGTAATTAGATATCACATGACGAGTAGAAATAGGTAAAACCTTAAACAAGAAAAAAAGATTTAAACAATTTTTTTACAAATTAATAAAAGTGTTTTTTTGAAGTTTTTATTAATCTCTATAGCATATATGGTTATTATGCAACTATCAAATAACCGCTGAAACCATAGAAACGTAAAACAACATAAAAGATGAGCGGATGTTTCCCTTCTAAATTTGTATTTAAATGCGAATATCTCGTAAACACTTGAATATAGGGGTATGATATACTAAATAAAAAATATCTTGAATTTTATGCAGAAAACAAAAATATAACAAAAAATATAGTAAGTCATTTAAAAAAATTATCTTTGTTCTTGTACGGACTTTTTGATACACCCTGTATACATAACGTTGCTTGCAAACTATAGAGCAGCAAAAACCAAAATATTTTTGTATAAAACATTTTTTTCCAATTTAAATATTTAAAGAAATAAACGGAAGGTCTCACTTCACAGACTTACCCTGTACATATATATATATATATATATATATATATATATATATATATATATATATATATATATATATATATATATATATATATATATATATATATATATATATATATATATATATTTATATAATATATATATATATATATATATATATATATATATATATATATATATATATATATATATATATATATATATATATATATATATATATATATATATATATATATATATATATATATATATATTTATTATATACGTAACGTAATATGACAACTATTTAACCCTTAACTGTCTGTCAACTTCTATTCTCTTCGAAAGTCAAAAATAAACTGGCCCGCGCCGACTTCCTTCGCGCTTTTTATAGTAATGTGGAAAAGAATGGAAAAGTCTAGAATTAGATGAAAGAATTCTTTTACGACAGGACGCAAGAAATGTAAAAAATGGTTGTCGCCAGCGCCCTCAGGATAATACGCAATGGCCCTGGAAAAAGGGAAAAGCTAAGGTAATTTATTTTAAATAAATTATCAACCTAAATAAAATGATTCTAACCTTCTACAATTCTATTAACTAAACAGATATTTTTAAAGTCAGTATCAATATGTATCAATTTATATTTCCACCCTAGCTGATATTTAACGAGCCATCACTGGGTGTAATTATTTTTCTTTTGTTTGCTTTAAAAAACATTTTTAATACCAGTTTTTGTGGTGTAAATATTTAAACATAAAGTGTGTCTGTACCCAAGTTTACCAAAAATTATTTAGTGATTAACAAGATAAACAAAATATTTATGTATTCTTAAAAATAGATTATCTTAATTTTACCTGCTTTATATATTTTATAGTTTCCTAGTTTCCAAGGTTGAGGAAAACTCAAATCAGAGTTCTTGTCAGCAAAATTAAAGGTTTTGACTTATAATTGTACTATTCAATTTGTTTAAATAAAAAAATATTAACTATATAAAAAATGATAATATATATATATATATATATATATATATATATATATATATATATATATATATATATATATATATATATATATATATATATATATATATATATATATATATATATATATATATATATATATATATATATGAATAATATATATATATGTTATATATCATAATATATATTATATAAAATATAATATATATATATATTAATATAATTATTATATTATATATATTATATATATTTATATATATATGTTATAATATGTATAATTTATTGTAATTGTTTTAAATACAGAATTTTTGCGTCTTTTTAAAAATTACCGCAATTATATAATAATATTTCAATTAATTTTGTTTTAGGTGTGGGTTATTTTAATGTATTTCTTACCTTAAGTAAAATCTGTTAAACTTTCAATTAAGTCAACGTTATAAATTAAATACAACCAAATAATTTTGGACATATAGTCCAGAAGAAGGAAGTGAAAAATTAAATTAATATCGCATTTTGAAAAGTAGCATTATAATTTTGTTCTAAAGTTTTATTGGAAAATAAGAAAATTACTTGTTTTGCTATTGTTTGTTTATTCATTTTTTAGTTCGCAGATATTAACCAGAGAGGTGTGCCAAATAAGTTATAAAAGTTTTGTTTTAAATGCCGAATGCTTTAGCAAAAAATGTGTTAAAATATTAAATTGGATAAAAAAACACCAACATATTAAATATTTATGATATTTAAATAATGCAATTGTAAAAACAATACTGCTAAAATGGTAATATTAGGTCTGTTTGTTATTCAGAAATATTTTACACTATTTTACACTTTTTCTACCCAAGTAGTCCTAAAATGTACCTTTCATAAGAGCGCTTACGTAAAAAAGTGTACACTATTTCTGAATAACAAACAGATCTATTATTAAAAAATTTAAAGAGCTTTTGGATCACAAATTGACCATATCATAACAACATATTTGGTGTATTAAAATATCAGGTTTCCATAAAATTGCTTCGAAATTAAAGTAAGTAGAATTACATAGTTTTTTTTATTGTTCATATTTAAATTTAAGCGAATGTATTAGTCGATTTTAAGCCGAGAAAAAGTAGATCTCTTAAGCAAAATCCGATTTTGTTGACTAAGTAAGTTTCTGACAAAGACGTATAAGAATCCAGACGCTTTTATTTACAATAAAATTGGTTGACAATAGGTAGGTAGGTTTAAAGTGAGTGGGTATAACACCCTTCCACCGCGACCGATCGGTCTATTGTGGCTCACACCTTTTTATATTTCTCCCACCAGGTCCAGACTCCTAATAATTATAATGATCCTGTTGGGAAAGAGATCTTTCACCTCCCCCGGCAACAAGGTGTCATTGCCGAGGATTGCGCATCTTAGTCGTGCCATTGCTGGACACGAACACAGTATGTGTTCTGCCGATTCATCCCCCTCCATGCACATGGGGCATTCGGCGTCTTCCGCTAGGCCGGTCTTGTGCCTGTGGTATTTTAATCTGCAGTGTCCCGTGTACAGTCCCACTAGAGTTTTAAGGTGTACCCTTGATTGCTCCAGTAGTTTGACAGAACATTGTTGGTTCGGTGGGCTTATTAAGGCCTTCGAGTGTCTGAGACCTAGAAGTCCGTGCCAGTGCCGAAGATTTTTTTTTTGTGTCCAAGCTGATATGAACTGCTTGGCCGTTCCATAAGATATACCGATGACCGGTTCCGGCCCTGTGAATTTTGTCTCCGCCCCCCTTTTGGCAAGGGGGTCTGCGGATTCATTACCCTCTGGTTGACAATAATATAAACCAGTCAATACAATTGTTTTTCCGTAATGAAGATCTGCCAATACCGATTTGACACTGGCAACATCGCACTGAGCACGTAACTTCTTAAAGCGGACCAAACGTTGCGGATGTAGACCACACCAATACCAGTAATGCCAAATGTAATATTGGAGGAAATCTTAATTTGCCAGCTTTTCAGATTTTCGTCCCTTTAATAAAACAAATCTAACATTATTTTTCAAATAAAACACTGGTCATTTATTTACATAAAAACACTGACCTACACGGTTTAAAAGAGAAAATTATTGCAAATAAAGTAATATTGTATTTTAAACATAATAAATACTATTGTTTATATGTATACAGTTTGCAGTGTGATTTACTAAATATTAAATTTGTAGACGCTCATTGCACAGTGACTAAAGCCGAACTAAATGCTTTTCAAAAAGACCCAAATTTAAATCATGCTTTTTAGAAATGTACCCTAACCAAAGCAAATTATTTTTTATGCCATAAAAGTTCAAACCTATGGTCAAGAACAAATCTCTTTTCAGAACGTTATTGTCTACTTTTCCGCAATGTTTTAGTAAGGGGTGTTTAAAAGAAATAAAAAGAAAGTTAATATTTTAAATAAATAAATTATTGACTATATTAGGCGTCCTCTTTTTCACATTCTACTATATTGACATTCAAAGTTCTAGTAGGTACCTAGTTCTCTACAATACCGCTATATTTCTCTTTTACAAAAAAAATAGTTTGCATGTTTATATATCTTTAAATACATTTATTTGATATTAGGTTTTTGGTATTTGCCTTTTCTAAAGGAGAATTCTGAAGTTTTGAATACTAACAGCACAATTTTACTTGATAAAGAAACATGGCGATAAATTTGGCCTTGTATTTAATAGTTAACCGTCAAATGACTGTGCTTAACGTCAGTTGTAGCACGTATACGTGATCTCACTTCTTTATCTACTTATTTTTCTTTTATATTTTAATGAAGAAGATATTATGCCTGTTGTCGATAGAATGGTCCATGAATAGAATACAGACTCCGAATTTTAAGACGTTTTTTATTTTAAACAGTCCAGGCGACCAGCAGAAAAACAAACAGATAGTCTTGTAAAAATAAAGAAAATTCGTTCTTTTTTAACCACGCTTTTATTAGCTTCACCTGAATTTATCTATGTATCTATGTAACGGAATCTCACAACTTAAATTTCCCCAATTTCAAGAAGTCTGATTAACAGGAAATTTTGTATAGGGGCCAAGAGCTAAGAGCTGACAATACAATTATTTCATAACTTCGTTCTAGTGTCCTGACTAGGATCATCAGAATGAAAAAAAATAAAAAAATTTCTCAAAATGACAATACTTGCTCATTCGCCAGGGCCAAAATAGCACAAAACGCTTTGTACAGGGTCTTTGATTATATTTACGTGGCTTCTGGAGCCTTTATTTTTGAAGACAGAAAAAAATGTTTTATATAAAAATTGTAGGTTTTTTTCCATATTATCTTTTAAAATTATTAGTAAAAAAATATCGCAATAAAAAAATTGCAAAATATAGGCAACTTCAACTTTTTTAAATGGAACACCTGTATATTATGGCTAAATAAAAGATCTTTTTTTTTCAAAAAAAAAAATTAAATATATATACATTGATGGATTTGGATGAACCATTTTTGAGATATTTAAGCTTAAAATATAAATAAATTGAAAAAAAAACATAGTATCAAGAAAGCTATGAAAACAATAAAATTGTTTTAATAAATTTGCGTATTGATATTGTAAAAAGTTGAAATTTATCATTTTAACTATAAAAAGTAATTTGAATTGCTTTTTTGTCGATGGGCTATTCAGAAGAACAAAATATCGCTATTATTCGTCTTTTTTATGGTAACAACAATAATGTGACGACAGTGCAAGGGGAATATTACTTATTATATCCTTAACAACGGGTACCATCCATAGATACCATTAAATACATAGTAAAAAAGTTTATTGAACGAAAAAGCTTTAAAATAAAGAAAAGGACAGCACGAAAAGAAAACAAAGTTTTGGATATCCTGGTTTTTTTCAGGATAATTATTATACTTTTTCTATTGGACTAGCACTAACTACTTTTAATAATTTTAGAAAATCCTGAAATATCAATCTTGGATGCGGCATCTGAACTTAATAAAACAAATTATAAAATTTATTTAACCTTAGAATTTTATAAATTTATGTCCGTTCAGAATCTTTATGAACAAAACATGCAGGACCGACCTAAGTATGCATTAACAATAGCTAGGTTTATGCAGCAGGATCCAAAGTTTTTAAATAAAATTCTATTCACCGACAAGTCTTCCTTCACTTTAGCAGGAATGTTTAATCACAAAAAATAAACATTATTGGTCCAGAAAAAACCCTCACATAATCCAGCAATATAACAATTTTATTTTTTCCATGGCTTTCTTGATACTAATTGAAACTTTTTTGTAATTTATTAATATTTTAACCTAAAATATCTCAAAAATGGTTCATCCAAATATCATCAATGTATATATATATTTGAAATCAGAAAAAAGATCTTTCTTGTAGAGCTAATATACAGGGTGTTTCATTTAAAAAAGTTTAAGTTGCCCATATTTTCCATTTTTTATTGCGATATTTTTTTACTGATAATTTCAAAAGATAATATGGAAAAAATCCTACAATTTTTACAGAAGCCACGTAAATATAATCAAAGACCCTGTACAAGAATCCAGGCTACTGGCATCAAAATAATTATTTTTGGAGAAAGGGTTTTTCACTGACCTTTATCTGGATTATCTATGGGGTTTTCCTTTTTCCTTTGGAATTATGTTATGACCCGTTGGCCATAATATAATAATTATTGGTCAATATAAGGTACTAAAAATCGAGCATTTTGATGAAGATTACCTTACTGTTGTTTTGGTACTTAAAAATAAGAAAATAAATTACAGTATAAAAAAACTAAAAAACACGCTTTTATAGCAAACCGAACTAAAAACTAAAACTTAATCAATTATAGTGAAAAAGTGTGGGATGCAATTTATTATATTTTCATAATATCTCCACTTTTTTAAATAGCTTCCAATAAAATAATCGTTAGTCCAGGAAACAAAGCTAAAAAGAGTTCAAAACCTGGAAATTTTTTCAAAATGCATAGATTTGCATGAAAATTTAAGATTAGGCTTAACTTACCCTCCTCTTTAAAATCTATATTTTGCCGATGGGCGCTCTTTTTTAGGGGTGAAAACTACCCTATATTGCTAAAACCTGTAAAACTATACATTAAAGCTTAGGATGAGTAAAACTTGACTTAAATAAGTTGGAAAAGTAGTATTTTGCCTCTTTGAAACATTATTTGAAATATTTCAGCCCTTAAAAATCAACCCCTATTATGATTAAAAAATATATATTTTCCCTTAAAACCTAATATATTATCACGATTGAGCTGAACTTACGCTCCTCTTTAAAATCTCCATTACGCTGAAGGTCGCTTTTTATTTTTTATGGTTGAAAACTACCCCTTATTGCAAAAACTTTCAAAACTTTTATACTAAAGCTAAAGTGACATAAAATTAGGCTCATATAATTAATGAAATGAAAAATAAGTATTTAATTTTTTAAAACATTATTTAATATATTTCAACCCTTAAAAATCAATCCCCTTTGAAGATTTATTAAAAAAAAATGTTTACCCTAGAAAAATTACCATACTGTCACAGAGTTGTAATTAAAAAATGTGACCGCTCAAAAGTATTACTAATTTAATTTTTAATTTTTTAATCCTTAAAAATTTACCCCTTACAATATTACAATGCAAAAAATAGTACAAAACCGCGGATTTTTTAAAAAATGCATCAAGTCGCTTTTAGAATACTCTAATACTAAATTTAAAAAAAAATCAAAATGTTTTTAATTAAAAAGCTACAACTTGATATCCTAGTAATTTATTTTCAAGAAAAGGTAATATTTTTATTAAAATTCTGCAATTTGATTTTCACTTGCAGCTCATTTTTTTTCAAAATTAGGCAATTTAAATCAGTTAAAATTTTAAAATGTATTTATGATACATAGATAAAGAGAATTGAAAAAGGGGGTTGTTTTCGAAGATTTTGCACTCAAAAAATTTTGGTCTAACCTTATTTTAATCATAACTCACTTAACTTTTTTATATATATATATATTTTATATATATATATATATATATATATATATATATATATATATATATATATATATATATATATATATATATATATATATATATATATATATATATATATATATATATATATATATAATTATTAAAATAAATATATATATATAAAATATTTTATAAAAATTTAAATTTTAAAATTTTAATATTTTAATTATTTAAAAAATAATTTATTAATTAAATATATTTTAAATAAATTAAAATTTTTATATTTATATTTTAAAAAAATATTTTATTTTTAAATTTATAATTAAAAAAAATAAAAATAAAAAATTTTAATTTATTTTAAAATAATAAAAATTTTTATTAATAAATTAAAAAATTTATTAATTATATATTTTATTATTTTTTAATTAATTTTAAAAATTTATTTTTAAATTTAAAATTTATTTTAAATTTTTTATTATATTTTTTTTTAATTAAATTAAAAAAAAAATTTTTTTTAATAAAAATTTTAACAATTAAAATTATTTTAAAATATTTTTATTATTTTAAAATAAAAAATTAATAAAAAGTGGTGCCCAAAAAACTTTATTCTTAATTTCCAATAACTTAATTTTACCTAAAATTTTTGAATTTCAAAAGGCCAGAAAGTTTAAAAATTAAAATTATTTTTTAACATTTAAAGGTTTTTTAAAAAATTTTTATTTAATTAAAAATAAAATTATTTATAATTTTATAAATTAAACAAGATTTTTAAGTTAAATAAACTTCAATGTCAATAAATTGTTTTTTACCACCTATCATTTTTATTTAATGTTATTGCTATTAAAATAGATGCGAAAAGAGTTTTCAACGAATAACTTTTTAAAGTGTCAGAATTTGATGGGTTATAATTAGAAAAAAGTTTGTTTTTTTAAATTTTAATCTAACGACCTGAAAATATACAAAAGGGGTCTTTTTTTAAAAAAAGAAAAAAAAAAGTTTTAAATTTGAAGGTTTGACACTAAATTTTGGACACCCCCTACAGTTTTAATTAACCAAACATGACATAAGCGACTGATATAACCCATTAAAAAATTTCCCTTTTTTAATTCTATTAATCAAGCCCAATGGGTATTTTTATTCATTTTTAAATACAATGGCAAACATTTTTTTTTTTTTATTTTTTTTCTGAAATTACTGAACCGATGTTGACAAAATTTTAAAGGAAGATAGTTGACAAAAGAGGGAATTTTAAAATATAAAAAAAACACAGTGTTCCATTTAAAAAAAAAAACCATCGTGACGTCACACTTTTTGCGACACCCGTATAAAAAAATTTTTTCTGAAATGCACCGTAGGAAAAGGAACGTCTGCAAAATATGAAAATTTTACAGTGAATAAAAATGAGCTACATAAGAGGGGGTGAGGGCAGGACCCCCTTTTTATATATATATATATATATATATATATATATATATATATATATATATATATATATATATATATATATATATATATATATATATATATATATATATATATATATATATATATATATATATATATATAGAAAGGTCTTTACAAATGCTTAAAAAAAATCATTAGTTTTCCTTGAAAAATTCGTAATTTTGCGTTATTTGCCTTTGAAACTCTGAAATTTTGTGTTTATAATAACAACTAACCTTTAAAAACCACAATTTGGGTTTTTGTATTGGTCCCAAAAAGCAATTACAAAAAAAAAAATTTGATTTATTTTTAATGCTCAATTTTGTTATTTACAGTTTTTTTTAAGTGCCTACTTATTCAGTTATTTGCAAAAAACCGATTAAAAACGTTGATTTTATCGACGAAAAACTCCGATTTTCGATCGCGAATAACTCGAAAAGTATGCATTTTACAAAAAAATGCATATAATATTTTTTGCTTAGAAATTACTTTTCTATCAACACCTGTGGTTAAAGTAAAAAAGAATCCACCTCCGAGATGGTTTGGCAAACACCCTCAAGGTAAAGGCGCCCTTTGGCATTTTCATCCTTGGACCACCTACTGTCAAAATTTCAATTCATTCTATGCATTTTGAAAAAATTGTGAGGCAAAATGGTTCGTTTCGTTTCTGGACTATGTATCATTTTATATCAAGCACCCTACATTTTTTTTAGTATAATTGATTATTTTCTTTTTTTTAGCTCGGTTTGCTATAATAAAAGCGTGTTTTTTAGTATTTTTAGTGTATAATTTATTCATTAAAGTAAATGTCTTAAAAATTTTGGGTTACATTATTTTTATTACGATACCTTTTTTGTGTAAGAAAAGAAAACACAAATTGTAGGGTCTCAAAATATCGAATAATACAACTGCTTAAATAATTCAAGGTTATTGTAAGCAAAAATAATTTAGGTAATTAAACTCAAATCAATGTTGACGACGGACTGGTGATGCGATAACTATTAATAAAATGAATAGTATATCAGAGCAAACAAAGAATATTATTTTGGCTGATATGCAATAGACTTAAGAGGAAACAATACGTAACGAGCCCTAAACAAATATTTACAAATAAACAAATCATGGCAAAACAAATACTTCGGTCAATCTAGAGATTCAAAGGTACATAAATTTACATTAAGCTGAAAATAAGTAAAATTTTTTTAAAACATAATTAAAAATACATTTCGAAATTCCCCATCGTTCCGGTAAGTGGAAAAAAATTGACTCTAGGTCAAAGCCAAAAATTGGGTTTTTCGCAATTTTCTTCAAAACGGTAAGTTTTATTGTTAAATTACCCCACACAAAAATTGTAGATCATAAAATAATCTTTTTTTTTCTTTTTTTTCTAAAATCCACCGTTCCTGAGATATAACGATTCAAAAAAATTGTAAGCGTCATTGAATGCATAAACACGTCACGTATATACATTATACATCTCTGTAGCTGTAATATAACTAAAAATATTTTTCTATCGCTGATTGTAACTTACACTTAAAATATAAAAAACACATAATATAACTATGAGAATATCAGGTAAAATGAAACCCAGTCCCTTAATTTATACGCTAGTGTAACCTTAAGACATTTTACAGGAGGGGTAAAACAACAGTCTTTAAAATGTTTAAAAAACAAGATAAAGTGCTAAAGTTTTAAAAAAAAAGTCATTTAACTCCACAAGAAGTTATCACCAACGGAATTCACTTTCTTCTTTGTATGTACGGATCTCCTAAAAAAACTACCAGCTTAGATAAGTATCGATATGTCTGTTTTGTTAAAAATACTCGAAATAAAATACAAGTGCAATAAGCTTGTCTTCCTCCAGCCTCAGTTGCTGCTCATCAATATCTTGTTTGGGTATATTACCAAGATCAAGTGTGGTTTGGTTATCTCCTAGAACCAAAAGATTGTGGTTGGAAGTTGGTCGATAATACATTAGAACCAATTCAGACTTTACTCCCACATGCGCCGGAAAAACTGCTAAATTCAATTTTTTGCAACTGTAAAAAGGGATGCAGTGCCAAATGTGGTTGCAAAAAAGTTTAACTGTTTTGTTCTCTAGCATGCACGAATTGTCAAGGCCGGTCGTGTTCTAATGTTGAATGACCAACAGCAGGGGATTCGTTTGATTCTGACGAACAGACATGCGATACATCTCTATTGGCGCAATATACTTACACCCAGGATGAAGAAAAAGAAGGAGATCAAAAACAAAAAAAAAAGATCAAGAAGAAAAACAACAAGAAAAAGTAATTGAAGATAATGAATCGGACGAATAATTTTTTTTACCGTTTTTTAATTTCCATTCAATTCCCACCCTTGTAAATATCTGTTACTATATAATAGTTTCCAAATAAATAAAATCAGATTTAGACTGTGGAAACCACGCTAAAAAAACGCGCTAAGTACACTACCTCAGAGGTGGCGTGGAAATGTGTGCATACAATGACGCTTACAACTTTTTGAATCATTATATCTCAGGCACGGTGGAATTTAGAAAAAACAAATATTAATACCTTTCTTATAGATAATTTTATGATCTACGAATTTTTGTTTTACCATACCTTACCGTTTTGAAGAAAATTGCGAAAAACTCATTTTTTGACCTTTGACCTCCAGTCAATTTTTTTCACGTACTGAAACGATGGGAAATTTTAAACACCCTTTTAATTATATTTTGAACAATTTTACTCACTTTCAGCTTGATGTTAATTTATGTCCCTCTAATCTAATTTTTTGGTCTTATTTGACCGGACTAAAATACTAACATTAAAATCGTAGGTTAAATTATATATTTTGTACATCAAGGCGTAAAAGTTCATTTTGAGCTCTTAGCTGAGGATGTAAAATAAAACTTTTATGTTCTACGTCGTACAAATACTAATTATATTTTACGTTCTTGAATGTAAAAAAAATAATTAATTAATAATATGTAGTTATTAATTTAGTTTTTATTCACTGCCGTCTAGTAACCTTTTTTGCCTGGCAATTTCTTGTCAAAGAATCCAAATCCTTTTCGGGTGCGTTTTTACCAAGAGACAAGTTATAGGTTTTAAAATACTTAAAATTTATTGATTCCAAGTTTTTATTAATCCTTAAGTGATTTTCGAACGATTCCCACTCCCTGTTATAGAATGTTTTTCATATTCATAAATGTTACTTATCATATTTTTTAACAAATTGAATTTTAAAAGCAGAAAGATTAGAATTTTAATGTATTTTTTTATTTGCTCGCAGAAATATTTTAAATTGTGCTTTATTAAATACAAAAATCCCTAATACTTTAGATACTGACAGCGCACTTAAACTGGAAAATCTGTATTAGTTGTTTGATAATTATTCCAATGATAATATTAAATTACTTAAAAAAAAATAAAATATTGTGATAGAAAATTAAAATGTGTCGTGTCTATTTGGGTTCAAAGCTTTATTCTTTCTAAAAATTATTTTGGGTAATTTAACGCTAAATGGGCCAATTTAGCATTAAATTTTTATCATCATCATCATCATCATAAGCCCAATTGCGTCCACTGCTGGACATAAGCCTCTCGTAATCTGTTCCACTCATAGCGGCACTGCGCCGACTGCATCCAGTTCGGTGTGATGCGTTTTATATCATCGGTCCATCTTGTTGGCGGACGTCCCCTACTTCGGTAGGCCTCATTTCTCGGTCTCCATTCAAAGATTCTTCTGTTCCATCGATTATCTGTCATCCTTGCGATGTGTCCAGCCCAGTTCCATTTTAATGCAGTGATTCTTCTTAAGGCATTCGCAACATCGGACCTTCTCCTTACTTCATTGTTTGGGATTCGATCCCTAAGACTGACGCCCAACATTGACCTCTCCATAGCACGCTGCGTTACTTGTATTTTGTTTACTATCTTTTAGTTAAAGTGAGTGTCTCTGCTCCATATGTCATCACTGGCAAAACGCATTGGTCAAATGCTTTTCTTTTTAAGCTTATGGAGATTTCTGATTTAAATACATCTTTAAGGTTACCAAAAGCCGCCCATGCCAGGCCAGGTCTTGGAAATATTTATTTTCAATCCAGCTATTTTAGGTTTGTTGAAGTTTTTTCAACATTTGCGTGGCTTTGTCAATGCTGTCTGATATTAAAACAATATCAGTTGCAAAATTTAAATGATTTAGATCTTCTTCGTTTATGTTTCCTCCCATGTTGTCCCAATTTATTTGTTTACACATGTATTCCAGCAAAGTCGTGAATAACTTTGGCGATATCAGGTCACCCTGCCGGACACCGCGTTCTATTCTAAATTTGTTTGTATCCCCATGGAGTCTTACACATGCAGTTGCTGTTTCATAGATATTTTCAATTATTGCGGTCGATTCGACATGAGCTAGAGCTTGGAGTATTCGGTGTTGGTCTATGGTATCAAACGCCTTCTCGTAGTCTACGAATATAAGTATAAGTGGCTTGTTATATTCCACACATTACTCTATTAGAGTTTTAATGACCTGCAAGTTTGTAACAAAACCTGTACGGAATCCAGCCCGTTCACGCGTTGGTAACTGTCCAGTTTATTTGTAAGTCTCTTTGTTATTATTTTCATAAATAGCTTGTAAAGATGGGATAAAAGGCTAATTTGTCGATAGTTTCTTAAATCGGTAATATCGCCCTTCTTATGCATGAGAACAATCACTGCATTGTGCCACTGAGAGGGGGTTGTACCTTTCAGGAGACGTGCGTTGAAGAGCTTTTGCGTGTTAAAGCATCGCCTCCTTCTTTAATTGATTCGATAACTATATCGTCGTCTTCAGGTGATTTATTGTTTTTCATTTTAGAGAGGCAAGCTTTTATTTCGCTAACTGTTATTTCAGGAATATCTTCAGATCCTACATTTTGAATTTTCGGTATCTGCCTTGGTTTAAGAAGTTTCTCGTCTTTTTTATAAAGCTCTTTGTATAAGTCTTTTGCAATCTCAAGAATGTCCTGTCTATTGGTTTTTGTTGTCCCACTTTTATCATGCAGTTTGCAAATGTTTCTTGTACCTTCGCTAAGTTTTCTTCGTAGCACCTTCAAACTTTATTGTTTTCTTTAACTTGGGCTATATGCTCGCTGTTATATTTTCTGATATCCTTTCTAACTGATTTGGAGATATACTGTTGATTTGTTTCAGGATAGCGAAATTTGCCGTGTGTTTCTCTCGCCACTCTCTCCTCTTCCTCATTAGGTTCCTTGTATTTTGGCTTAGTTTCTCTTCTTTGTCTTTAACCCTTTCGCTGTGCCTTTCTTTAGCCTCTTTTAAAGTATAATTTATTTGTCTGTTTAGATCATCTAAGCTGATCTCCTCCTCCTTTAGATTTTCCAAGCTTTTAAGATTTAAAGTTATATCTCTTTCGTATGCCTCTTGATACGGAGGCAGATACCATTTTTGCTCTTTCCGCCTAAAAATTCACCTTTATTTTTGCTCTAACTAGCCGATGGTCACTGCCTACAGAGAACTTGTTTAGTACGGTAACATTTTGGACAAAATATTTTTTGTCAGAAAATATAAAATCTATTTCATTTTTTGTTGTGCCATCGGGGCTTATCCAGGTCTATTTTCGCTGGGTGCTTTTTGAAAGAACGAGTTCATAGCGTAGAGTCTATGACGAAACATAAAATTCAAAAGTGCGTCTCCTCTACTATTTCTCTCACCATAACCATGGGGGCCTATAGGTGTTTCTGCTTCATCCGTTTCTGATCCTAGCTTGGCATTAGAATCTCCCATGAGGAAAGTATAATGCACTTTGTCCTGCTGCATAGCCACAGATATATCTTCGTAATAGCCTTCTACTACTTCATCGTCATAATCTGTTGTTGGTGCGTACTCTTGTATGATCTTTATACTGTATCTTTTATTTAGCCTTAGTATGAGATAAATGAATCTTGGGGAAACACTGTGAATTTTAATGATGTTTTGCTTGTAGTCTTTGTAAATGACAAAACCCACTCCTCCTTGTGCTTTATCCTTTTCTCTCTCCTGTAGTGCAATAGATGGTTCGATTTAAGGGTTATCTGATTTTCCCTTTCTCCTTTCCAAAATATCGCATTTAATATACATGAGTTCCTTTTCCAGTTCAATCAGTTTTTGTTGTGTCGATAGTGTCCGAGTGTTGTAAGTGGCGATATGCAAAGTTCTGTGTTCATGGTAGCCTGGTCTTACCCGGTGATTCTTAGCACCCTCTGCTAGTGATCTGGTCTACCGTAACCAGGGGCCACTGAGCTGCCGGGGACTGAGGGCCGTTGCATAGTCGGCTTCGTCATTTCACTTTACGAGGTTTTTTGCTAATACACTTCCTCGCTGGCCAGTGCGTGTTGGTAGCGGGATGTTGGAGATTTCATTTCCTTAACCTCCGATGGGAACGGTTATACCGCCGTGACTGGGTCGTCAGAATCTCGTCAGTTGTCTATACCGGATACCGGGTGGATTGAGATCCACCTCTCGTGCAGGTGAGGTTGACATTTGAACTGGTTTTATCCTATTTCTACCATCGTTCCTTACCCCCTTTAAATTTTACTTAGGTACTTTATATTTTTTTTCAGTATTTTTCACAAAAATTAAATATTAATAAGCTTTTTAAATTAAAATTTTAGCATTACCTGAGGTAATAAATATCCAATAGGGTATTTTAAGGTATTTAAAAGTTTACAGCATGTCCATTTAACTCTAATGGCCTTAATACTATTTAACCATAATAACTAATAACAATGGCTTAATATTTATGCCTTTAATGATTTATTACCCATTTTGTCATTCTCAGTTTTCTAATCTCTAGTATGATACCAAATTATGTGGTACAAATAATTAACAAAGTGGAGTTATAGCATGCTATTTATACTGTACCTTTTGTTGAGGTCTGGACCTAAATATTAAAACAGTAATGGTACATCTGCAGGTTATTGTTTATCAACATATTCCATTTTACAATTTTTTTTTAAATACACCAACAAAAGAATATATTATTAAAGTGTTATCAGTATCATCACAATTTTTGTTGACCCTAGGAAAGCAGTGATTAAAATTGTATTAATCACTACTAAATTTTCTCAAGTAAAAACTCGCGATAAAGTCATTTGCTATGACAATTAAAGTCAATTTATAGCTTTTTTAGTTATAGCAATTAAGCTATGCTAATTAAATAAATTTAATTATGGTTAGTGATTGTAATTAAATCACATAAATAAATATCTAAGGAATATTTAATATTTATTAAATAACCATTATTATATTCCAAATAAAAATATTTTAGGTGTTGGTAAAACAGTAGACTAGTGCTAGTGCAAAACATACTACTTAAACTAAATTACAAAAAGTAAAAAGAATATTGCAAATTAAATGCAAAAACCAAATTAAAAAATATATATAAAAAAGCGCAATTTTCATTTTTTTAGAGTTTTGTTTGCATCCTTTTTCTCAGGCAAGATAGATATAGGCATTATTAATTATTACACAGAAAATAAAGCTGAAAACTTTTATTTATGATCTTTTAAATTTTAACACTTTTCAATAATTTAATTTTAGTTTTTTTATAATGTAATTTTAATAACAAAACATAGTTTAATAATGTATCATTTTGGCTGACATGTAAAAAACTTAAGAGGAAGCCAATACATAACAAGCCGAAAACAATTATATGCAAATAAACAAATTATAGCAAAACAAATACTATCACTAAGAACGTAGGTTAAATTATATTTTTGTACATAAAGCCGTAAATGTCAATTTTGAGCCCTCAGCTAAGGACGTAAAAAATCACAATTTTTTTCTTTTAGATTTTTATTTGTACCTGTTTTTTTTTGGCAAGAAAGGTGTTAGCATTATTTCACAAAAAAGATAGGTAAAAACTTTTAAAATGAGCCCAGCAAAAAAATTTGACAGATATATGATCTTTTGTATATGATCGTTTAAATTTTACTACTTTTTATTAATTTAATTTTGAGTTTTTTTATTTCTATAAACAAGAAGAATTTTAAGCTAAAAAAGTTGTTTTATAATTTTAATAACGAAACATGGTTTAATAATGTATCTGTTTTCTTAGGCAAGATAGGTGAGGGCATTATTTTACAAAAAAGAAAGATGAAAATATTGAAACTGAGTCTAGTGAAAAGTATTTTTATTAAAATTTGATAAATATATGTTCTTTTAAATATAAGCTTTTGAATTTTATTACTTTTAATTAATTCAATTTTAGAATTATTTTAAATTTCTATAAACAAGAAGTATTTTTTTAAAAGTTGTTTTATATCGTATTTCTAGTAACAAAACATAGTTTAATAACGTACCACGAAAGCTTTTAGTTTCTTGTTAAACCTACAAATTGTTTTATCGTAAATAATCATGGTGGTTATCTTTAATAAAAATAGTAATTTAACATTTATTAAATTAACTAAAAACTATTGGACATCAAGAGCAATGTCCATTGTAGAGTCCATATTTTCATTTATGTCCTTCTAAGATAATTCAAGACCGCTGGCATTTTCGCAATTCACTTCTACGCACACTTTACAAAAAATATAAAATTTAGTACCAAATTTCCGGTAATGACAATTTGCTTGGAGCCTTTTGAAAATTTACAACCTATCCTGCTGGCTACTAGAAGTAAACTACTTCTTTTAAATAAAAATACTTTTTCTTATAAAAAATTAAAATAATCTAATATAAAGACAAATGGACAAAAATTAATTAAAAAAGTTGTACAATACTTTTAGCCAGGCTCAAATTAATTGGTTTGAAGTCAAGTTTTTTTTGTGAAGCAAAGCCGATACATAATTTTTTCTTAGAATTACTTATGTCAAGTTCAAGTTACATTTGTATTCTTGATTATCTATACACAGGTAAATCTCGCGACCAGCTTTTCTACCATATAAATTAAATCAAACCAATCAATAAATTGATTGGTTTGATTTAATTATAACTTTCCACCTTTTTTAATGTTAATAAAAGCTTGTTTTAACAATGTTTTTTTTTGACTCTTAATTTATTTTTTATTTTTTAATTAGCGCTGGACATGTAACTCTTTTTACCACCGAACTATCCCTTACCTGTGCCGAGTTTTTTCCCTTGAATCCTTTCATTTGATATCCATATCGTGGGGATGCATAAAAAAGTCCACAATCTTTGAGAGTCCGCCATATTGGACTTAGAGTGTCATTTTATTTTTCGTATTCTTCTTAGCAAACTCTTTTATTTGATACCCATATTATAAAAGTGCATAAAAATAACTAGTCCGACATCTTGGGCGATTTGCCATATTCGATATACAATGACCAAGCATTGTCAACCAAACTAAACCTGTATGCAAAATTTCAGCTCAACTGGTTGATTATAACAAATTAACACTGCAGGTTGAATAACAGCTTTTAACAAAGCTCAACCAGATTAGGAAACAAGTTTAAAGTTTACCTCGAACTCCAGGACTTCCCTGGCCTGTCAAATAGTCCGCCAGCAATCGCTGGTGACACTGTCGATGGCTTCGGGTTTCGTCGTTTTGTTCGAGATCTGATACGCGAGCTCCACCTCGAACTCTAAAGAGAGGACTTGTGGGAGAGACTGGTAACATCCGGACGATAACAACAACGCAAACAGGTGTCGGGCGATGGTCCGACGTCGCCTTTCTTGACTCGGGTTTTTAAATGCATAGGACGTTTGACCCAAGTTACGGATACCGATGACCGACAAGGCGCTCCTGATGCGTCCAAGAGGACGAAACGCTTGTATACGGTCTTCGGAATAGTCAATGGAATTGCAACAGAGCACCCGATAAGGTGAGTTGGTTGATGCGCTCACCACCTATCGGTAGACATACGGGATATACCTCGGAAAGGAGTGCCTTACGGGTAGTGATGACGGGAACCGGATAACTCCATATCCGCCATGCACCGACCTGGTAAGGTTCGGCTCTACTACGTAGAATTACCAGTCGTTGTTCAAAAAGCTCTACAGAGTAATCTTCCCATTGTGACCGCTGATTCCACAATTTCCTTAAAAAGAATTGGAAATGTGTACAAGCCTTTCACTCTCTTGGTCCTCAGTTTGCTTGGCTTTTGCGACGTGACGATGTCCTAAGTTTAAAGAGCTTTGGAGATCTATAAGAAAAAGTTCCACCCAAAATATTTCTTTCCAAAGTCTGAATAAAAATTATTTCTACCAAACTAAACTAGAAATAGTTTCTAGACAATGCGAAAATGACAAGCATGTCTCTTCTAACGAATCACCAGGAATCTCCGATAGCAACATGTGTCAGTGTAATGTCGACCTTAGACCTGTAGAGTGTTCGCAAGTTTTCGAAGATAATTAGACGCGTATGGTGAGATATCTGCTGTTTTTTGGATTTTAAACATTTGATCGCTGAGAAAACATTAATTTTAAATTAAGGTATGTTTTTGTATGTCTATTGCCAATATTAATTTTAAATCGCTGAAGATAAGCGGTAAAACAAATATACTTATTGATAAAATTACGTTTTATTATCCTTTTTTTATAAATTTTGGAACGCTGCTTATAATTTAAAAAATATTTTTCACCCTATTACTAAAGGATAATTTTTAAAAAAATAGACGTTAATAAAACTTTTAAATCTTAATTCTAAATACAGCTTAAAAATCAAACTAATTAACATTTCTTAGATGACAAATTAGTTAAAAAAACAAAAAAACCATAAAGAATAACTTAAAGTATTTTTGTAGGAATAATATAGGTAACTGAAAGAAAGAAAATAAAATATTGCACGTATATTTTCCTTTTGTAAAAAAAAGAAGGTAATTGTTTAGAATCGCTTCTCCACTTTTTTGGGATGGAAATTCAACATGATTAAATTTTTAGAAGTTGTCAAATATATTTTTTTTAAGTTTATCAAAAATAAAATAATTAAAAAAAAAATTAAAAATGTCAACTTTTCATTAAAAAAAAAATAATATTTAAAAAAAATGTTGAAATTATTTGTCTTTACACGTAGAATATTAAACAAATCACTAAAAACTGCGAATCTTAAATGGATGCATTTTATTGACGAAAAACTTAAAAAAACCATTTTTTTATTTTTAAAATAAGAATTAACACAATTTTGGTTAAAGATTCGAAAATCCATCGCAAAATAGAACAAAATAAAAAAACCTGTCAATATCTCTATTTGCGATTTTGTATGGCCAAAAATGAGTGGGGTCCCACTAATGCACAATTATCAATACGAAAATCAGTTAAAGAATATTAATAGATTAAAATAAAATATGTAGGCACAAAATTTTAATAATGAAACAAGCCGCCCCTTTATAATTACGCTTCCTGAAAATCTTAATCAATGGATAAAATTAACTTTTTGGATTTGACTGTCGAAGGTGCGAAAAAATTGTGTTTTATCTTCCGGGAACCGAAGGATAACACATCTTACCATCTAAAAATGCTGTAAGTGTATTTTCAACGTTCTAGGGCAATGTATACTGATTATTTTTCTTAGTCTGGAAGCCACTTTCTGTAATCTTAATGTAAAATGAAGAAAAATTTAAAAAATAAAATTAAGTGTTATACCGGATAGTACCGGAGTTCCTGAATCTTGACTAACTTTGCCAAAAAAAGCTCTTAAGCGTAAAATAACTAAATAACTATTCTTAAAACTTCACCTAAAAGATGTAAAAATCAATTAAATTAAGATTAAAACAACTAAAAAAGAAAAAATTTTAAAAAAATAATTCAACATAATAAATAACATAAAACATGATTAACTTAATATGAAATATGGAAATGTAAAAAAAAAAATAAAAATAATATGACATAGAAGTTAATATATTCGAATTTTCCCCTTAATATTTTTTGGTACTATTAAATTAGTACCCCATAGCGTTCGGTATTTATGGCGCCCACCGATAGACAAAATCATGAAAATCTGCTTAAACCTCTTAGTCCAAATCTTTACAATACTTTCCTCCTATTAAGGAAACTAAAAAATAGTTTGTTAGTGGTTTTAATTCACACGTATATTTTGCAACTAAAAATATTCATTTGTATTATCTAACACAGTATCTGTCCAATAAAACCCTTATTTACAATGTGGTATTATCATTAAAAATAAACCGGTCATATTTATGACGATTAATAAAAAAATCCTATTTTGAAGACAAAATAATGAGCAATATAATATTATTAGTAAAACAAATTAAAAAAAAAAACATGTTCTAAGATTTTAACCATTTTTAAACCCTTCTTACACTAGGGTTTTTTTTGTTTCTTTCGGTACGATTTTAAATTTGTTAAAATAATAATAATTAAACGAAAGTCTTTAAAATCTCTACTTGTAAATTATATCTTAAAACCAAATAAACTTAACAAATTATGCCTTACGTATAAAAACCTAATGAATACTAATGAATAGTTAATTTATCGAAATCAAAGTATTGTAAAAATTTAAAAAGAAAATTGCAGGAAACAAAACATTACAAAAAATTTTACATTATTTTTGTAATAAGTATTAAGTAGACTTTCTGAGTAATGGTTTAAAAATATCAATTAGCTGAACAATTCTCTAAATCGCTGCAATTACAGTGACAGACGGAAAGCAAGTTTAACTGTCTGAAAAGTGTATTGTTTTTTACCAAAGTTGTGGTTAACTATTAGTTTTCTAACAATCATTTTGCTCACCTTTAAAAAATATAATTAGGAGTGATAGAGTAAAAAGCAAAATAGGATATCTTAGGGCCAATAAAACCTACAAGAAGTGATGTTGCGAAGGAAAAAATGTACGAAAATTTAAACTAAGATAATGCTTTATGGTACCGTACACCGGGGCTACTTTGGACAGTTTTTGAGGTTTTTTGCTTTTTTGTTGGACTTGTTTTTAAGATTAACCAATATTTTTTATGTAGGTTACTACATTCTTTCTCTATGGCGTGTTGGAAAAAAAAATGTTTTTTCACCCTAAAATATGTATATATATTTTTTTGAAAAGTGTCCGAATGTACCCACAATGGTGGGGTAACTTCGGCTTCTAAAACGCATAAAATTGAAGTAATAACAGTTAAAAGGCTACTTCGGACACCAATTCGGGTTTTAAAAAATGTAAACATATTTTTTTATTTACTAGAACTCAAAAAATTTTAATTATTAAACATTATTTTAAATGTTTTATTAGAAAACATTGATTTCAAAAAATATTGGTTAAAAAATTAATTCTTAAACTTTATATAAAAATAAATAAGACTAAAAAACATTTTCTTTTAAAGAATAAACAAAAATTTATCAGTCTCAAGCTATTAACAAGATATATCTGGTTTAACATAATTCAACGATTATTGTAAAATAATTTTTGGCATGGGAGAGAATTTATATCATTCTCTTCTTAAAGGCACTGGATTAAGGATCTCCAAAATATCAATATCCTCGTTATAGCTCTGATCGGGGACATCTGGAAAATAGAAGTAGGTGTTTTTCTCACTCTTCCTTTTTCTCAAAAATCTTACACAAAATATGGCACTTTTCATATCTTCACCTAGCTTTTCTATGACTTTTGCCACGTAATATTTTAAATCTGAAGAATTTTCTATTGGCACTTTTGCTATAAAAAACATACTAATGATTTTTGTTCAAATTGCGGTCGGTTAAATTTTCTTGTTGAAAGTGCTCTATCGAAAAATCTTATTTGTTAGAAGGACCAGCCTCAAGTAAGTCAAATTGCTCTTTTTGTATTATTCTGTCCCTTATAATACTTAAGGGTTCATCGTCAGAGTCTGTTGAGTTCACTTGTTCGAATTGCGCTTCCGGTTCACTAAAATCTCTTACCTCCACAGCTTTAACATCTATGCGCTTTCTTTTAGTCATGGTTTTAGGCTCGGGCATCCTCGATGTTTTTAAAAAATCCAATAAACTTTCTGAGAGCAATGAAGCATTTGCGTCATTCTTTTCATTTTGTTGTTTTGGAATCCTCCTTGAAACTTGATCTCTATTTAACGGCCATATTCCAGTTGCCCTAAAACCTGAAAGAATATTTTGTCTAGAAGTTGCTTTGATTTCATTTAAAGTTCTATTGAGCAATAATGGAAAATCGGTTTCTGGAAAGGCCTTCTTCTTTTTAATTTCCATTCAGTTAGCATTCGTCTCCAACATTTCTTCAAAGGACCAAAGAAAGCGACATCGAGCGGTTGGCAAACATGGGTTAAATTTGCAAGTAGTAGAACGAATATGATGTTATTTTCTTCACATTTTTCAATAACATCCAATGTAAGATGAGAAGACAAGTTATCACCAATCATTAACTTCTTTCCTTTTTTACTCCGGAAGTAAGGTAAAACAATTTCTTGGAACCACTCTACAAAAACTCGGGCATCAAACCAGCCAGATTGTGTGCATGAATATTGGCATCCTGGGGGTCCATTTTCCTCCCACTCTTGGTAACGATGCTTTGCCTTGTAAACAACAAAGGGCGATAACAACGGTCCCGAAGCAGAAGCTGACATTATGACGGATATGCTGGTCTTTGTTGCGTCAATAATTCGATCACAATACTTACTGCCCCTCTTGCAGACTATTTTGACTAGTCCAGGATCGTCACTAAAATTGGTTTCATCATAATTTATTACATTTTCAGGTGGCACACCTTCTAGTGAAACTTTTAATTTATCGAAATATTCTTGAAAAGTAGCATTGGTTACTTGAGCCCTGTTTCTTTTAATATTCTGGCAAGTCTTACGGACAACTCTTTATTTCTTTTTAGAAATTTCTTGACCCAACCTATTCCTTTTCGGTTAAGGTAGCTCTGCACAACTTTTCTTACATTATATTCCATCAGTGGAAAACCCCATATTGCTGCAGTGGATATTCCCTGAGCCAAATTTGCTTCTTCAACAGCGCTAAGCACTGGTTGCCGCCCTGGATTTTTATTATAAATGCCTGTAGCTTTGTCACCAATGGTCGATTTGGGAATCCCATAAAATTCACTCGCCTCCCTTAGTGATCTTTTCTTAGATTTAACATCTGCTACTGCCTGATTTAACCGCTCCTTCGAATAATTTCGGTAGGGGCGACTCCCCAGTTGCCTTTTGTAATTTCTGACCATGTCCGAAGTTACCATTCAAAATGTGAAATTTTTGATTGGGACTATCTGGAAAAAAAATTGAACAAATAAAAATCTACAAATTACACGATATATCTCCAATATAAATGCCTACTAAAAACAGGAGAAACCAAAAGCAGAATTACAATAGCGAATTACCTATATAAGTAAATATAATTTTGTTAAAATAACAGATTTAATCATAATTTACAATTACTAAAACTAACCATACCCACCACAAATGCTATTTACGTGATTACAGTTAAGTAATAAGTGATTATCTTATTGCCTAACTTAATGAGCATAATGATAATACCAACACCAGTATTGCAAAATACAGCAAACAAAAATGTTTTTGTTGATAAAGATGAATATAAAATGCAGATTATTTATTAGTGATATGGTGGTCGGTTATTAAAAAAAAAGTTTGTACATGTGACGTCATCAGTAAACATATATTTTGAATTTTTTAATCATCAATACAAATAAGTTTACAAAATGTAAGACACATTGGGTGGATCAATCGGCAAAAAAAATCCTGAACCTTCTGGACAGAATACGGGTTTAATATTATAATGGAAGTCTTAAAATTTTACTTACAATAGTTTTCCGAAAATGTAGCTTTCTGGCTATTCTTCTTAAACACCTTTCGAATATCTTAATTTTCTCGGAATTCGTATAATTGCTATTATTATTGTAAAATAACCGCATATATTTAAAAATTTTGATATAACTTTGGAGAAGTTCTCAAGGCAGTGACCAAGAAAGTTGAAACTTTGTGACAGTTTTTAATTTTTTTTTACAGAAGACTATCAAAATTGTGTCCTATTTTGCCAGTGGCATTCACATTACTTCTTTCATGTAGTTTTAATTGCTTAATCATACAATCCCATTAAATTAAAAAATAAGTAAAGCACTATATTTCTTTTTAAAATAAACATTGGACATTATCCCTCCGCACGCAGACTCTTGCACGCACAGAGTGGACTAATTCTCTCAAACTTGCTTCAGATTACCTAAAAAAGAAGTTTTAAGATCAATTAAAAATAAAAAAAAACTTCCTTATAAGTCAGTTGACTCTGCGCCTTCTATTTGTGCACATATATACCTTGGCACCTGTACCGGAGCAGTTCCTTTTTGCAAATCTGGTAAGTAACCAAAAATATGTTGTATCAAAAGACTATATATCATTTTGTTTAACAAAATAGGGTTCTATGCAAGGAAGTTTAAAGGTGTATGGAAGCCCAATACTGTAGAACAAAATTGTCCAGGCGTGCAGGGCAGCGGGAATAGGGGGATTGGCCCCGCGGAGTTTGCGCAATGAATAGTACGTCAGAGCCGGACTTCCATAATTCTTTGTTACTATCTATAAAGTTGACATCATCAAATGTTAAATTCAAGCATTCACTGTTTTTTTTATTTTTTAAAATGGTTGGTTATTAAACGATACTACCAATATTTAAAATTATTGTGTAATATTGTATTTTATATCATCTGATATAATATGGAAAGAAGCCTTCTATTTAAATGGTCGATATTTTTTTGAGTTTTGTATTTTTACCAAAAATCTTTGTAAAGAAATAAAAACACGATTTTTAAAAATAAATTTCAAACATTGTATGATAGTTTCATGTACTTATCACCAATTTTGTGATAAAAGAAGGGCAAGATAGTGTAAATGAATTTAATCTAATCCTACGATTCTGGTTGCACATTAAAAAGTGAAAATTTTTATAACTGTTTTTAGGCATATACTTTTCACTAATAACAAACATTCATGAGACAGAATAACAGTGGTTAAAAATGTAACCTTTGGTACCTAGGTATCCATTGTAACAGTATCCGTTAAATATTATGTGTCTACAGTATTTCGAGCTTAAAAAGTTGATAGTGTAAATTTAAGAAACCAAAAATCTAATTTATTTTTAAACAAATACAGAAAAAGCAAAAAGGAACTTTAACATAAAATTGTACTTTCTTTCATTTAATTAGAGGGACCTGTATATATTAAAATTTCCTGGTCTGCCCAGTAATTAATAATTTTGATCCTTTAAAAGAATTTACTAAATTATGAAATGAGATAAAAGTACCTTAATGTAAACCTTATTTCTTTTTAGTAATCCACAGAAATACACAAACATTGTGAAAATCATCTAAAAGATAGTTAAGATTGCCTTACTTTTCTCACTGCTATTTCCTATGAAATTTTCATTATTCTACTATTCATAATTGATATATTATTATTTTTTCGGTTACCTAACGTTACGTCTCATAAGAAGCACCTAATTTAAATATAAGAAATACTTACCCAAAGTAATAAATACCGGGTATGTTACCCTTGGATTTGCAAGACAAAAGCATACAACCTCTAATCATTTTGTTACGATATTATAAGTAACAAACAATAAACACAAAATTATAGTCACAATTTAATAAACACTAATCACTAAAATAAGAAGGTTTTTATCAATCGAAAAAGCTTCTGCAACCACAAAATATAGGGACTCACACAAAGCAAAACAATCGAAACTAATATGGCGCAAAGGGCACAAACCACAACGAAAATGACGAATGATGAGACGACGACGATTGATGGACAGCGCGGATATAATTTCATACGCGCCGTGCGCGCCCTTGCACCAAAAACCTTAGACAACCTAAGATCAAAAACGGTACTACGGCTCTTATAAAAGTATAATGTTTTGCCTAACTACACACTGATTTATCAGTGTGTTATCATACTGGGCTGGACATTTTTTGATCGAATGGGCCATAGCATTGGGCTTCCATACACCTTTAAACTTCCGTGGTTCTATGTGAAAAATACTTGCTTTCCGTCAGATCAACAATGATAAATAACGTCAGACGAGATTAGTAATCTTATGGGTGACAATCGGGCGACGCACAGTGGCAGGATACGAGGTATACTGTTTCAAAAATCACTACAGAACGCTAAGTTTAACCAATTTTAATATTTTTTTAATGAAAAACTCATGATATTTGGAAAAGATTTTCAAAGCCCTTTTTTGAGATTTTTTTTAAATTCTGCCCCGATTTGAAAAAGTGGCAACTGAAATTTTGAGTCTTTGCGTAAAACATATTTTTACCCGATATTTTGGTCTGAATATTTACTCGGGGGTTTTCGGGGTCACCAGTCACGAATATAAAGTCAAAATTTGAAAAACTTTAAATCCACATATCCCAAAGGGCGGGTATCAAATTAAAAAAAGCCCCAAAAATACGGGGAATATGGATAAAACAGTTTACTCACGGGTTTTCGCGGTAACTAATCACGAATCTGAGGTCGAAATTTGACAAATTTGAAATCCAAGGTGGCTAATCGAAGAGTGCGGATCCCAAATGGCTCAAATCAAACCTAAAAAACACTAAAAATACGGAGAATATGCTATGTTTTCCTATTTACAATATTTAAAAGAAAATAATAAAAAATATATATCAGAGGGCAGTTGGTTATAGCATTAAAAAAATATATATATATATATAATATATAATATATATATATATATATATATATATATATATATATATATATATATATATATATATATATATATATATATATATATATATACAGAGTATTACAGAAAATATATATACGAGGATGGTTTGAAAAGTCCGTGCAAAGTCAAGAGATGGCACCACCGGCGCGTGTCGAGGTCATGTTTAGTTGGTAGCATCTGTTGAATGAAAGCACACCAAGTGTCAGCCATATTGGTCTATTTCTTTGTGTTTGGCATTCGTGTGAATCAAGGAAGTCCAGTGATTTTCAAGAAATGAACGAAAAAGAATTTCGTGTGGTGATTTAAAATTACTTTATGAAAGGTAAAACGCCTCAGAAGACTAAAGAGAAAATTGATAAACATTATGGTGACTCTGCACCTTCGATTAGAAGAGTTTACAAGTGGTTTCAAAATTTTCGGACTGGCCATATGAGCACAAGTGACGCTGAACGTTCTGGACGGCCTGTGGAGGTCACGACTCCAGAAATAATTGATCAAATCCATGATATGGTGATGGATGACAGATGAGTTAAGGTACGTGAGATTGCTAGTGCTGTGGGCATCTCGACTGAACGGGTACATAATATTTTACATGAATATTTGGACATGAGAAAGCTATCCGCAAGATGGGTGCCACGATTGCTCACGCTTAACCAAAAACGGAATCGTGTAAAGTGTTACAAGGATGGTTTGCAGCTGTTCCAGAACAATCTGGAGTACTTTATGCGTCGTTTCGTCACTGTGGATGAAACATGGATTCATTACTATACTCCTGAGACCAAACAACAATCTAAGCAATGGGTTACCAAGGGGGAATCTGCACCAAAAAAGGCGAAGACCGTTCCTTCGGCCGGAAAGGTTGTGGCGATTGTCTTTTGGGATTCGCAGAGGATAATCCTTATCGACTATCTGGAAAAGGGTAAAACTATTACAGGTGCATATTATTCATCATTATTGGACCGTTTGAAAATCGAGCTGCAAGAAAAACGCCAACAATTTACCCACAAGAAAGTCCTTTTCCAACACAACAACGCACCAGCATACACCTCAGCAACGGTCGCAAAATTAATGGAAATAGGATTCCAACTCATTTCACATCCCCCCTATTCTCCAGACTTGGCTTCCTCGGACTACTATTTGTTCCCCAATTTGAAGAAATTGCTAGCGGGACAAAGATTCTATTCAAACGAGGAAGTGATTGCAGACACTGATCGATATTTTGCAGACTTGGACAAATCCTATTATTTGGAAGGGATCAACAAACTGGAACATCGTTGGACGCCTAAAAGGAGACTATGAAGAAAAATAAAAAAGTTTACCTCAAACAAGTAAGTAGTTTTTATTTTTGCACAGACTTTTTAAACCTACCTCGTAATAATTGAAAAAAAAAATAAATATAAGATATAATATAGACGAGGATAATTGAAGTTGAAAAAAAATATTTATATGATAAATATATTTATTCATATATAGTTATTATAAAACCTCAGAACTATTGTGCTGTGTTAGACGAAAAATTAAAAAAAAATTATATTAAAAAACTCAAAATTTAAACAGCCTTATTACTACTCTATTATTATATCTAAAAATCTAAAATGAATTATAGACCATGTATATTTTTGTAACAATTAATAAAATACCCACAAATGGCATACAGAGTGTATCAAAAAAAAAATTAAATTATTAATATATTTTTTTGAAACATTCTGTATATTATTTTTAAATATTATTACTAAAATTTTAAAAATGTATTATATTTCTGTCTATACATGTCGTATATTTAAAATATATGTTTAAATAAACTACATAACCATATAAACTCATAACCAATTTTCGTTTTTTTATGTACCTAAATAAAGTTACTACAAAGATTTGAAAATTTAACAAAAAATGTTATGTACAACTTTTTTGGAACACTCCGTATAATATTTATTAGTTCTTCTAAAATGGATGTAAGTAAATAGATGCTTCACCATTTCTTTTTGATTCACCCGGTATAGCAATATTATTTTTTTAGAAACTATATATAAGTATACAAAATATATTTTTCAATTTCAACCTCAGATTCGTGATTAGTGGCTACCAAAACCCCTGAGTAAAAAGTTTCATCCATATTTACCGGATTTTAAGTGTTTTTTTTTTATTTTCATACCCGTCAATTTAGATACACCATCTTGAATTTGGAATTTTTTAAATTTTAACCTCATATTCGTGGCTGGTGACTACGAAAACCGCTGAGTAAAATATTTCATCTATATTCTCCATATTTTAAGTGTTTTTCAATTTTGATACACGACATTTTGGATTAGTTGTTCTGAATTTTAAGTTTTTTAAATTTCGACCAAGGATTCGAAATTAGTGACTACAAGGATTCCTGAGTAAAATGTTTTATCTATATTTCAGTGCAGCAAGATTGTCGGAAAAAGGTACTTCCTCCACGCACACTTGTGATCGGGACACCGAAAGGAGCCGAGCGATGCCCCCCAGATTAAGTAGAGGTTTTCTCCAACCACGCGGTACGGAGCTACGTCCGTGGTAAGAGAAAACTTCTCCTTAATCTGGAGGAAGACTTCGGCATTGCCCGGCTCTTTTCGGTGTCCCGATCAGGAGTGACTGGAGAAAGTACTTTTAGTTTCCGGGATCGCTGTTTGAGGAACCGTATCAACAGCTTTCACCCTCGGGGATCAAGGAGAACTCACGCCAAACGATGGAGTCCTTTTTCTGGGGCTAAGCGCTGTGAACGAAGATTCCAATACCTGTCCCTTTCTTTTGGGGGCCCACGAGGGATTTTCCTAATGGCGGAAGATGGTTGCGCGCTCAGCAGAAAGTGACTGTACTGACAGAAAGCGGTTATACGTAATACCAGTAGCAGTCCTTGGTCGGATCGCCATTGTTTGTGCCTTTTATCGATAAAATATTTGCCAAACAAGAAAGAAAAAGAGTAATTTTGGGAGCTATCAGGGGCACATACCCGTCTTACTGAAGACTCCCACATAGACAAAGCCGGGGAAAGTTGTGTCTGAAGCGGGAGTACTGGCAATTGACCCAATTAGGAATCTAAGCCAAAAATAAAGAAACAACTAAGTTAATTTTAGGTGTTTTTCCATTTTGATACCCGCCATTTGGAATCCGCTATCTTGGATTTAGAGTTTTTCAAATTTTGACCGCTTATTTGTGATTAGTGACCCCAAAACCCCCGAGTAACAATATTTAGGACAAAATATCACGTAAAAATATGTTTTAGACTCAAAATTTTAGATGCCATTCTTTCAAATTGGGGCAGAATTAAAAAAAAAACATTTCTCAAAAAAGGGCTCCGACCATCTATTTTAAATTTCATGAGCTTTTCATTACAAAAAAAAAAATTCTACGGTGAGGCTGAGCGTTTTGTAGCCATTTTTGAAACAGTCTACCTCATATTATGCCACTGTGCGACGGCCACCTGCTGTTGTGTGTTGTTTGCTAAACCGTAGGTTCCGCCTAGATAACATTACCCAGACGTAAAGGGGGATAATTCAGAGTTAGTAGTTGGATAACATCCATGATGGCACTAATGCGATGTGTATAAGGTACCGTAAAATTCAATCTCCGTATGTTTCGGTACTTTGACATCGTTGACGGAACTGGAGAAAACTGCGTTAAACAACTAAAGTCACGGTAGTCTCGTAACTAGTGCTTAGGCTTTAAACAAGTCCTCGTGGGCTGTAATAAAGATAAAAAGCAAACATTTTTTGAAAAAGCCTACCATGTTAAAAAAAAAGTTAAATAATTAATATAGGTAAATGGTTTTGAAAAAACAAAGAAATATATTACATTTATATCATTACTTATTTTAAATTTTTTTGCAATAATAGTTAGTTTTATCGGGTACTTAAGCCTATCTATATTTAAAGTTCAATGTATGTTCATACAGTTAAAAAATATTTGTATTCATTTAAAAAATAACCAAAAAACTTTGAACTTTACAGTTGACTAGATAACAATATTTGGATTACACATCGTAGTACATATTATGTACTTACGATTATTATCCGAGGTTCAGTAAGGATTTAGTTATAGATATATTTCCAGAGGAAGTGCCAGTTCTATTTTGTTAACCGTTTTTTGTGCAGAAGGTACTGGTATGTTCATAATTTTTTTATAATATAACCTTTTTAAATATTTTGTTCTTAGTATAAATAGGTTTTACTTTAGTACTATATTTTGGCAACATAAAGCGGACCAATACATCACCTAGGTTGTGTAGCGCGGATAGGGTATAGTCTGTCTCAAAGTATACCGTGTTAGCTCTTGCCTTCATTTAGGTAGGTATTAAAGGACAGAACATTAGGGACGGACTTTAATAATATAAAGATTTATAATTTAATGTTTATTTAGGTAAGTATAATTTTAAAATTACATAAAGAATTAAATATATGCAAAGTTTTAATAAATTTATAACTGCATTATCTATACATAATTACATTTTTAATCCAAATATCTAAATCTAATTCTATTTCACTATCAGAGTCATTATTGAGGTTAATTACAAAAGGATTTATGTTGTTTTGGATAGAAATGTAAGAGTTCTTAATTTTTATAATGTGCTGTAGTGAATTTTTCCAGCTCTAAACTGGTATGTTAGTAAGTACATTTTTTATCAAATTTATAACACTGGGACTTAAAGTAGGTGTAATATTTTCTGCTCTGATCTTTGATTTTACTTGGTTCCACAAATGCTCTATGGGGTTAAACATACAGTGATACGGAGGAAGCCATAAGACAGTATGCCCAGCCTGTTCAGCCAAATTATCACATACATATTGTTTTTTAATTGCATATGAATTTATGACTTTCAAAAGTTGCGTTTTTTTTTTAACTGAATTCAAAATAAATATCATTTTTTAACAAATATTCCTGGATTTCAGTTTTTAAACTTGGTAAAGCTGGTGCTTTGTGTAGCAGACGGCTGTGGTAGCTTGCGTTATCCATGACAATAACACTGGAATATTTTTTAAAAGATAATTTTGAAACCAGTTTTCAAAAAGTTCTGCACTTGTATCCTCATGATAATCCAAGCTAGAATCCTTAATATTCTTAACCAGCGTGTATTATGGTAATGCGTTTTTTTTTATTTGAAGGTGCTTTCGTCTGACAGTTTTGACTGAAATCAACCCATCCTTTGGATACTGTGTCGTGTGTATCGAACCATGTTTCATCAAGGTAAATTATGGATCTGTTTTCTAACCTATATCTTTTAATATCTTGAAGGTAATTAAATCTCCAAGTGCGTAATCTGTGCGATTCCATTACTACTTGTCTTTTGTCTATTTTGCGGTATTTAAATCCCATTTTACAAACAACTCTATGGAGGGTGGCACGGCTAATATTTATATTGGTGTCGTCTTCGTCTAGCTTCTTTTTCAATTTATTCAAGTTAGAAATAACTCCGCTTTCATAAAGACAATATATTTTCTTCTTATTAGGTCCTGATCAATATTGTCTATACGGTGAGATTGAAAATCACTCACGTTTTTTCTTTTGTTTAATTCTTCACTAATAATAATATCCCTTATCGATGATATTGGAGTTTTTGTAAGTAAACAGGTTTCTTTTAAAGCTTCTTGTTTAATTAGACCTCTACTGATAAAAGTTTCATACACGTTTTTCACAACCTGTTTTGCATCTAATTACAAATGATTTCGACGCGACATAGTTATATTCTCGTAAAACAACTTTTTCGAAACGCACAGTAAAACGGTTATTCAACACTGCCACTAAAATATTAGCCAAAATATTTATATGCCTAATGGTTAATACTCAAGAAATACCTGGCCCACCCCTGCCCTTATGAACAAATGGGTTTCCCCAATAACAATAGATAATAAAATCGTTAAAGGTTTATTGGGGTATGATCCGTCAAAAGTCATAACGATATACTTTGAGACAAACTATAAAAGCCTAAGATATACAGACACATAAATTGGTTTAAAAAACTATCAAAATTTTGGTTTGCCCAAAAAATTTTTTTTTTAATGCAGGACTTGAAAATAACTTTGACATAAATCATATAATAAAACCCCCTAAAATTTTAAATAGAAAATAAAATTTTTTTTTTTGGTTTTAAAATTGGGTTTTGGTCCGGTCCAAGCTGCTTTTTTAAAAAAGAAAACCTGTTTCCTTATTTTTTTTTAAAAGAATTATGGGGGGGGGGGTTTAAAAAATGAAAAAAATTTTTTAATTTTTTATTTAAAAGTTTTTTTTAAAAAAAATTTGATTTTTTATTTTTAAAAACAAACACCTTAAAATAAATTTTTTTAATTTTATAATATAATATTTTTAAAAAAAAAAAAATTTTTAAAAGTTTTTAAAAAAAATTTTTAAACCCCTTTTTTTTAAATTTTTATTTTTACTTTTTAAAATAATTTTTTCTTTTTAAATAAGAAATAATTTTACAAAAATAAAATTTGCCCTGTTAAAAAAGGTAAAAATTTAAAAATTTAATTTTGGGATTCTAAAAAAATTTTTCAAAATTTTAAACTTTACAGAAATACAAGTTTAAAATTTTTCTAAAAAAATAACGAAATCGTTTTTTTTAAAAAAAAAATAGAAAATTTTTTTTTTAACGAAATTAATTTCACTAAAAAATTGGGCCCTTTTTACAAATTTTTTTAAATAATTTAGTTTTTTTTTTTTAAAATATTACCCAAAAAAAAAAAATACCAGTTTTTTTTCTTTTTAATTTTTTTATTTTAGGGTTTTAATTTTTTGGGCAAGTCTATTTTTAAAAGAAACGTTTGCCCCATACTTGCTTTAATTTTAGAGAAAAAAGAAATTTACCTTCTGTGTCCAAACCATCAAATTTTTAAGTTCCATGTTAATAAATCACCTCTTACTTAAGTTAGGACACCCGAAGTACCTTAGTACTTAAGCTTTAGAACTTCTTGGACTGTCCCAAGATTAAAAAAAAAAAAAAATAAGGTTTTTTTCCACTGTCAAGACCAAAGATTCTTGTTATACATATCATACAAAATATTCGTAGGTATTATTTTTAACTGCAATATTTAAAATTATAAAGAAAAAATAATGTCATATGTGTTAAAGTAATGTGTAATGTGTTAAAGTATTGTAAAACTAACTCTTTATTGCTGCAGATATTTAGCATTAAGATAGCTGCTACCCTTAAAAAAAAAATGAGCATAAAACAAATCAGTGCTTAAATAAAAAAAATATTTTTTAACTAATTAGGCTTTAAAAGGATTTATTTGAAACCTAGGTTGAACTATAAAGGGGCATATGGATCAATTGGCTAAAAAATTTTTTAAAAACGGTTTCCTCTTAAAAAACTCAATGCTTGTTCTTGATTAAAGAGCAATAGTCATGGTATTACCACTCTCTTATGGGGTATCTAATTCCTATGGTCTTATAGACTGGGGCCATGCACCTGCAGCGAAAAGAATGTTTGTACTCCAAAGAAAAGTAATTTGTGTTATCAATAATCAATAACCTCGGTTATGGAGATGATGTAAAGTAGAAATTCATGGAACTGGAAATTTTTAAATTACCTAGTCAGTATATTTTAACCTGTTTAATATCCTATAAAAACACAATTAAAAAAATGCATTTTTTACGAATATAAGACACGTACTTTTATACATTTTGAAACAAATTCTCTTAGGTTAAAAAAAGCAAATTAAACAGTAATTGTTACTGTGTAAAATTTTTAAATAAGGTTTAACATAGTATAATAAATCAAACATTTATCAAGTTTTTAAAGTATGTAAAACATTGGTTGATGCAGAGGCCATTGAATATGTATATTATTTCCGCTGGTGGAAGTTACTTCTAATAAGTCGCAAGAAAAAATATGAGATTACTTGATATATGTGGACTCAATGAAACATTTTTTCAACTATCGATATTAAAATATTTCTCTGTCATTAATGTATAGATAAAGTTGCGAAAAGGAAAAACAATATAAAACAGAAAAGAATAGTCTAAGTTGTGTAAAACATTGAGGTAGAAAAGGTTTTTAACTTACAAAAATATTTTAAAAAATAAAATTATGGGGCTTGGTGTTATTTTAAGAGTGCGACAAGTTTCACTTTCGCCAAATTATGCAAAAACTTATTTTTGTACACTTTTTTTCACAATGTGTAGTATTGCCGTTAAAGATAGTTGCATATCTAAATCTTTCAAATCCAAAATTACATATTGGCAAAAGCTTCCGCCGATCCACAACTGCCATATTGGCGAATTTTGGTGCAAATTTTTTATTAACTAGGAGGCTAAAAATTAACATATGTTGATTTAAGAATGCTTAAAAAATTTCGCAAAAAAGAGACATTTATTCAATATGATCTTGTGCCAAAAACATTTTTTAAATGAAGCGCTAATATCCTTGACAGGCAGCTCTAAAACTAAGGTATGCTTACCAAGAAATGTAAAATAAACTTATTAAAGTGTGTCTACAAAAAAATGAGAAAATGGAATTAACCTTGACTGTGTTAAGATTTAATAAAAATATGTCGGCATCAGCTTTGTACATGCAAAATGCTACAAACTGTACTTTTATGATAAAGTTTTTAAGAATAAAATAGTAATTATTTAGCTTATAATTTTTACTAAGTTGTTAATTTAACTATTTCATTATTAAAATAAAAAACGCCTTAGAACACAGTCTGGGTTTTCTATTCTTATATCGACTTTTAACACCACAGCTTGGCTCTTATGACATAAGATCAAATGAGAGAGATACAAAGATGTGTCAAAATTATCACCATGCTCTTGGTAAATAAAGCTGGATTGTTAGTATTTAAAAATTAGAATTTACAGATCCGTCCTTTAAATTATGCTTTAATTTGGTCTATCTTAAGAAGGTATGTTTCTTAAAAAGTATATATTTTCTTTTAGATATGGGGCTTGTCTGGTGGTCTTTAGCTATAGTGGCTTTGCTTGCATTATTATGGACAGTCAATTCATCAGCTAGATACTGCCTAAAATGGTTATTATTTTTTGTGCTTTCTCTAGTATCTGCATCAGTTCCTATACCTTTGATGCTCTTAAGACCCAGAGATCCAAAAAATGCACTGTAAGTATTTAAGAAAAAACAGGCTTGTACCCGCAGTTTTCTCAGTACCAAATAGCTCTATACGCAAAGCCGTCTAGATGGGCCGCTAAGAATACATACTAGGGTATTCCTTGCAGGCCCATAACTTTAAATATCCTAATGAAAATAATTTTAAGCACTTGTTTTGTATTACTGCCGGTTTGGCCAGATATGAAGTTAGAACATGAAATTTTAAATAGCACTTTATTTATATTTTTTCCTATTTTCAAAGAATATTGCATTCTGCAGTATTTCAGAGTCATCATTAACAGCAGATATTTTTAAACTTAGGAAACATAACCAAAATTCAAGAGTTTCAAATGCATCAATTTAATTGACACAAAATATCAAAATACCAGAATTTTTAATAATTAAATGAACTTCATAAACTGCAACGCCAGCAGACATACATTATCTTTGATTATGACTTTCTTTATTTTAGAATTCCTGCTTCCGGACTGCGTGTGTGTGCTAAATTTTTGGGATTGAAATTAAGCGTTGAAGGAAAAGAGAATATCGTACAGGGTACAGGATGTGTGGTACTTATGAACCATCAGAGTTTTCTTGATTTAATAGGTAATTATTGAATCATTCTTAAATCTAGAAACACATTTTAATCGACCAATAGGTTTTATTAAATAAAAGGTATTTTAAAAATTTAAACAAAATGAGCTTTGTTGGAAAAGACACAATTTTACGTTGGATCGTGATAAAAAAAGAAATACTGAAAACAAAATAGGTATATGAAATTAGAAGCTTAAAAAACTGATAAGAACAGTTTAAACAAAAACGTTATTTAGTAATAATAAATTTCTATAAATTAACAAAAAAGAATTACCTGTAATGATTTTTTCTTATGTTTTTATTGCTTTTAATTCATTTTTATAGGTATAGTTTGTATAGAATGGATGCTGTGAAAAGCAAAACATCTGATTAACATATAAAACTAATAATAATATTAAAAAATGTTAAGTCGGTTTCCGACAAAAATAAATTAACCCACAATATTAGCGCGACTGGCAACAACCAAAAATGACTTTGCTTATGCCAATTGTCTGCCAATTTAAACGGTAACTTGGGTTCGTTTTATCTTTTGCTCTTACCCTATATACAGAAATTCAAACGTACCATTATAAAAAACAAGTATTTTAAGAAAAGATAATTTATCTTTCTCACTTACATTATTTTATTAAGTTAAAAAAGACTTAAGTCAAAAATTATCGATCATTGCTTAAGTTTAATTTATGGTCCTATTTAAAACCTATGGAGCTTTTAAAAACTATGGTATAAAAAATCGGTCGTTTTTTTAAAAAATTAATTTTATGAGAATTGTAACAAATTAAAACGTTGGATCTAAGTTTCAAAGATTTATTTCAATAAACAGGAAAATTGAAAATAAGAGATTTTTACTTATTTTTTAGAATTAAGAAAGAAATAAAACGGTCTTTTTAACATTTTAACTTTTTTTGAAACAGGGGCAAATACAATAATTAAATATCTGGGTATCAGTTCAGTTTACATAGTCAAGGATCCAAATTAGAAACGACTTTCACCCATCTTCCAACCGAATGATTGAAATAAAACGCCACAAAATATCAACTTTAAATTTAATACGGTATTTTCGAAATTCTTGAATATTACTGCATATGTAAATGCGAGGCAGGAACCGTCGAATTATCTGCAAATGTAGCTCTAATTCCTATACTCCTGCTACTTTTACATTACAACAACTTTGTTTTTCGCTGGAAATTGTTTTTCGCATTTGGCTTGTTAGCGACCCTTTACACCTGGAGCCTAGAAGGACCGCTCCTCTTGCTCTATTTCAAGGTCGAATTATATTTGATCGCTATTTAGATTAAAAAAGAAACAAAACCCTACCTGTATTTTAAATCCCAAGACAATTGTTACCTTAAAAAGTCAGGTTTAATTAGATTGCAAAATTCTAAAATACTCTCTAAAAATACGATAATATGGCCCGGTTCCAGGGCCTTCCGAGTAAAAATGTGCAGTTTTAAGGATTTTTATTTGTGTCCTAATAACTAAGGACATTTCAAATTTTAAGTTTCTATTGCCCATAATTTTAATGAGTCAGTCAGTAGTAAAATCGGTGATATTTAAAACCAAATATCAATTACTTGCCATAACTTTTTAATTTTTTTTACTGGTAATAAGAATACTTAGATAAACTTACATACCAAATTTCATACCTTTATCTGGAATGAGACCGAAGTTATAATAGGGGAAAAGGCTGAAACATTTCGTGTAATATACACACATCCGTGTGGTAGGCCAAAACGCCTAGATTTCTAATTATAACACTTCTGAGCATGACAAATTTTAAACATAGTTTATTTTCCTTTTCATACTTAGCAAAATACGCTAGAAGTACCTCTTCCGCACCCTAATGCTTTCACCATTTAAAAAACAATTTTTTTTTCTGTGTTTTCCTTTATTTGACCTGTATCAACTCTAAATTAGCAAGGTTTACTACCTCCGGAACATCTGTAAAAATTTTTTTCTTACACATCCAAAAAGAAAACTTAAAAATTTGTTGAATAAATATAGATTTTTTGTAACTCAGAATTATGAAATATGAAAGTTTATTATTAAAAAAATATACAAATTACTATGATTTACATAAAAATGTTGTAAAAAGCAAAAATAAAAGACCAATAGAAATTATTTGGTTTCTAATCTTAAGTTTAAAGGTATTCTGACAACATACATTGTGATCCAAAAAACTGAAATTTGCATTATTTTGCCTACCTTAAATTAACTAAACTCAAAAAAATACAAAAATGTTTATAAATCATGTATAATACTATCTTGAGCCTAAAAATGTTTAAAACATGAGAAAATCGGTGATAGATACGTTAATTTTAGTGCGGATTTTTAAAAATGGCACCCACTGTAAAAAAAAGCTGTTGTGTGGAAAAAACGCACTTTTCACTTTAAGCTCATTAAAAATTATACGATTCTTTATCACATTTTGGAAATGTTTAAACTATATTTTACTTTTAGTGTTGGCATTACTCTGGCCCATTATGGATAACTGCACCGTAATATCGAAAAAAGAAATTCTTTACTTCCAGCCATTTGGACTAGCCTCTTGGTTATGGGGCACTATTTTTATTGACCGAGTTAAGCCGAAGGATGCGCAAGAAGCTGTGAACCGAACAGGGGAAATAATAAGAAAAAGAAAAGAAATGTTTTTATTTTTTGGAGTTAACATAACCTTCAGTTAGTTTCTTATGGGTCAATGACTTTTATAAACCAAGTATCGTTAAAAGATTGGGGGTGTCTACTTACATGGCGTTACAAGGAGAGAGGGGTGACAATAATATTGTTGGGCATCACTTTTCTATCTGTCTTAAACATATTATTTTTCTTTCTGTACATGATCAGTAAATTGTATTAAATTAACTCAGTTCAGTATATTATGGCGTAGATACGTTGTTAAGTTTAGCAATGGACTTAGCAATTGTTAAAAGTTAACAACGGTTTTAATGTTTAACAAAATGTCAGATTTTGACGGTGCACTAAAATCATTGAATGGGCACTCACTTTGACGTTTTGTTTAAACATTTAATACCGTTTTTTCTTTCTAACATTGTATCAGTCAATTTTAAATATTAAAGATTCAAATAAGATATAATATTTTAAAAGAATTTAGCCAAGCTGATTAAACTGCATTTTCAAGCATTTATTTAAGGAAATCTATTTCTTCTTTACCCTTTGGAGGCAGTTTTTCTGGGTTGTTAAAGCCTTGAGTTAAAGGTACATCGTTATCATTTTAATTTGTCCCACTTTAAGGAACCTGTAACTTTTTTATTTTTTGAGTAATCTCGTTCATTGTAAAAAGCAGTATGTATATTAGAAGTATATTTGATAATCCGTTCTTTCTTCCGATTTTAAAAATATAACACCCATATAATCTGCATTCTTTCCTCAGTTTTATTAAACATTGAAAAAAATATCTAAAAAATAATATTGTTAAAATACATCAAGAGAGCTAAATAGAGTTTTGTTGCTATGATTTGTCTTCATTTCATGACTGTCTGTCATTCTCATTGTTATTACTTGTTTCGAATTTTGCAGCAAAGTTGTTTTGTTAATAAAAACCGGTTAAAATGAGATATTATTATTTAGGGGAGGAAAAGTGTTTTATGTTTGATATTTTCTCCAGTTTTCCAATAGACGGGTTTCTTTCAAAGAAATGTTTTATCGACTGAAGAATACATTTTTCAAGTCGGAAACTAATGCTTATTTTCCGGCATTTCCATACAAATATATACCCGATATACTACGAGAGCAGCCTATAGCCTACCATTCAGTAGAAACGATTTTGAAAAAAAAATAAGTTCCGTCCTTACAAGCCTACAAAAATGCAAAAATTAACGCCTGCGCAAAAAAACTATGTTGCGTTTTTGTAGATATATTATAGAGGAAATAGGAAGAAACCCTTCTTAAATTCTATATTATGGACGGATGAGTCAAGTCTTTCTACCAGTAGGGGCTGCCACCGCCGAAATAAGCATCATTGGTTAGACGAAAATCCGTTCAGTATTTAGGAAATCCAGTTTCAAGGGCGACAAAGTGTTAGCGTTTGGTGCGGATTAATTGGGGATTGGGTTTTGGATCCAATAATTTTCAAAGGTTTCTTGACTGGCCGACGATATTTGAATATGCTGCAGGAGGAAATTGAAGATCGCTTAGATAGATTAACAAATCTAACGCAAAAAAATTAATAGACATAGATAGATGGAGCGCCGCCACACAGTGTCGCTCCAGTATCTGCGTATTTAAATGCAAAATACGTCCAATGGATGGGGAATATCAGGTACTATTAAATTGCCCCCGAACAGTCCAGACTTAACACCCTGTGATTTTTCCTTTTGGGTTCATGTCAAAAATATCGTTTATAATACTCCGTGTTATTCGTTGAATGAATTGTGTATTGGAATTAAGAACTCCATCCTTTATATACAAAAGAATAAATAAATTTTAGTAAAAATTAATAATCATATTGTAAAAGTGTCTCGTAAATGTATCGAAAATGGAGGTGGACATGTAGAGCAATATATATTATGAAATATTTATCATGTAAATTAATTATAGTAAATAAATTAATTTTATTATCTTTTATTATTTTATAGTTTTGCCAATATTAATAAAATGGTTTATTCCTTTTAATGTGTTGTGCTTCGTTAATACAATAATCTGACAAACATAATTAGGAAACAAAACTTTACATAGCTATCTTGATGCCTTTGAACAATACTATATTTACATATTTTTTTCACTGTTTATTGAAACTAGAAGAAGAATGCATATGTGTGTTATATTTTTGAAATCGGAAGAAAAGGGAGCATCCAATACGCTTCTAATATACAGTGTCTCATTTAAAAAAATTAAATTTTTGCTTTTAAATGTGACATGTGACACCTACTGTTATTTTTGACAGAACCCATAAAAACTTGGCTAAAAATTCTACATACTGTTTTTCAAATGAACAAAAAAAGTTACAGGTTCTAAAATCGGACAAACTAAAATAATAACAGGTGCAGACTAAACGACTTGCTGCACGATGCAATAAGTAATTATTGTTAACGGTTATTACTAAACTGGCCCAATAAGTTAAATGGCTTGCACAAGATAAAGTTAATGGTGAGACTAAATATTCCAAATGGGCTTTTTTATCTGACTCAGTAACAATATTGTTTATTTAACAAAGAAAAATTCAATATTGATATTTTATAATTAATTAAAAATTAAAGTAATGGTATTAGGTAAAAAATATAAAAATTTTGGAAATTCTATTTATTTTTCATATTTGTAAAACTCCATGTTCATATGGTGTTATAAAAAGAGGGGAAGAAAAAAAATTAGAAAACATTTTACGGGTTTTATGAATGATCCCTTATAGTCAATAAATGAAGGGATAAAGCTGTAAATAAATTTGTACAATTTTTCCTTGTGGTGCAATTCTTAGGTCTTTGGGGATGACTTTCGAGCGAAAAAAGTACAAAAATGGTTCTTATAATTTAAATTAATTATTTTTAAGATAACGGGACCCAAAAGTCCCCTCATTTCAGCTGCCGCTCTACCGCTAGAATGCCGCTATCTTTATGATATATATGGACTTATAAGCGGGCGGACGAATTGTTCCATTACTCGGGCATCAATGTACATTTTTTAATTATTCAAAGTTCATCGGAATGAGAAAACCCGTACCTATCATTGCATATGAGTTTAGGTCCTTTCTGATTTTTCTATGATATTGAAAAAAGCAGTTAAAGTTTTTTGTTCACAATATTTTGAGAGTATCTCATTAATTTATTAATATTTTTAAAAAATGGTTTATTATTAACATTTTTTTTATAATGAGACCTTAGCAAGTGTTCAATGATCCCAGAAAATTTCCTTCACAATCTTTTTTGAGTTTTGATAAAAAATTGTTTTGCCCATCTGCATCTATCCAGTGTGGAATGTCATGATTTTTTCGGCGGCCGTTTTTGCGAGAAATATTGGTGTTGCGAAAAAAATGGTAAGACCATTTTTGTAGACTTTGAGGTGATCTTCATTTTTTGTCAATATAAAAACTTTTTAATTCGCAAATTTTGGCAGATATTCGCGGGAAACTCATTTTTAGGACTTTGGAGGGGGAGGCATTTTCAGCGGGTTCCTACGTCGGAATCGTGAAACGCGAAACTTTTTCTCGGTCGAAAGCATCCGCGAAGACCTAGAATTGCGCCACAAGTGAAAACTGTACAGATTATTTACAGCTTTGGGTACTTTCAGGCCTTCAGTTACTGGACTATTAAGTAAAACTTACACCAGATTGGTTGATGTTAATACTTTTTTATTTCAGGCTCGGGTACTTATGTTTCCAGAAGGAACAAGAAACCTTGGAAACAAAAAATTATTGCCTTTTAAAAAAGGCGCTTTTCACTTAGCTTTAGCCTCCGAAGTTCCTATTCAACCAGTGGCTGTTTGTAGATACAAGTTCCTAAATAATTTCAGTTTTAAAAATGGTAAGTAATATAACTAGTAAGTGTATTGAAGGTATGGAAAGGGTTGTCTCAACACTGTCCATAATTTAACTATGTTTGTATTACCCATCTCTGGTTTTTTAAATTAGGCTTAGAACCTGGACTAAAAACTAAACGTAAGGTCAAAAAACTGTTTAGTTTCACGTTAAAAGTATATGGAAATGTTTGTAGATCCGCATTTTACCTACTAGATAAAAAATCAAAAAACCACATCAATACCTTTTAATAAATCAGTCGAACAACTATCGACCGACAGAACGCGCATACGCTCGAGTAAACAGTCAATCTGTGACTATTCACTAGAGCAGAGGTTCCCAAACTTATTTCGTCTAACGCCCACTTTGAAAATCAGTTATTTTGTAGCGCCCCCATTTTTTTACCTTAAAAATCCCAATAACATATTAATCTCGCCTGGAGTTTAATTAAAGCTATATTCTAAAAGACACTTTTTTTTACAGTATTAAGAGTATACTTTATTCAAAATTAACAATAATCAGCATTAAGCAATAATAATTCAACTTTACAATATTAAGTATCGGGGTAGTGGGCGGAGTGGCGGGAGGGCGAGCGAGTGCGATGCGTGCATGCGAGCGGAACGTCACGTCTAGAGGTGGGGAATTCGAATCTTTTTACTAAATCCATTCATTTGATTCATTCACTTGAAAAAATTCGTTCGCAACCGATTCACTTTATTATGATGCCGGTCGGATTCGGTCGGTTTTGAATTCCACAAAAAATGTGATAGTTATGTTAAATAAAGAAATTATTTACATTTATTTCATTTTGGTAAAATTATTATTTTAAGTAATATATTTGGAATAAAACTTTTAAAAACTATAATTAATAAAACCTTCAAATGTACCTCCAAATTAAGTCTTTGTTCAAAAGAATAGTTAAAACAAATTACAAAAAGTTATTTTAATTGCCAAATAGGTATATAGTCAAAACTGACTTGAACAATACGCATAAATTGTTTGCCAATGCAAAATCGAAATATAACAGACCGCTCGCCACTAGTCAGGTCGTAGCACAAAAACGACCGATTTGCCGCCATAAAATATCGAATTACCGAATCTTTGAGTTCAAGTCCGACTCTTACTTAGTGACCTTATGAACGAAACGAATCATCCAAACTAGATTCGTTATTTATCGCAGAGCGATCGAGCAAGTGGCTCAAAAACGATTTGAATCCATTGAAAACAGGGAATTTATTTATTCGAATCAGTGCACTGATTCTTTTTTTTTTTCGTCGTTTGCGATCGACACACCTCTAGTCACGTCAACTAGCGGATGCGGAGAGCTCGCGAAAAGTATTCCTAGACGCGAGAAGTCCCGAACTCGACACCGCGATTGTTGTTGTGTAGTAGTTGCCTACTAACGGGCGTCTCAATATTGTTTATTACGTTAGATTATAGAAAAATCCCAAACAATTAATGTATTACAATGTTCGTTAAAAAAATAAATAAATAAGAAAATTAAATGAGTGCATCTTTTATCAAATCATCACCAATAAAAAATATTATTAAAACTAGTTATTTATGCAAAAAACTGTGTTAACTTAGCCTTTTTTACGCACGGACCGCTTCGCTATACCTATAACTTATTAAATTTTTATTTGGGATCGATTTTCATAAAATAATTTATATCAGAAATTAAAAACCTAAATATATCCAATAAGCATATTAATAAAGCGAGTGTCATAAACTGTGTTTGATAATAAAATAATTATAATAATAATTTGGCAAAAAATGTTTGAATTATACGGTGTTCACTTTAGGCACTAGTGTGTAATGTAAATTACTGGACCTTTTTTGTTATACCCACCGCACAGAAATCGTATAAAAACATGCCAAATTGACAAAAAAGTACACTTTTAGTGATTTATCCGTCTGAAATATAATTGGAGAAAATAAAAAGCCCCTTTATCTAACCAGAACTAACCATGATCGCCCTTTCTGGCTGATTCTCGTGGTGCCAGAGGGGGCGGTCATGGAGTTCAGTTAAAAGCGGTTTTTATTTTCCCAATATTTTAGACGTGATAAACACTAAAGTATACACAAATTGAAAATAAAACCATTCCTCCCCCATCAATACCTTCCGGCCGACATCGACTGATGTCGTAAATCGTTCGTGTTTGGGAATACTTTTCGCGAGGCTCTCCCATCCGCTAGTGTCACGTCAGTCGTCGGACGGTATCGAGCCGCGGCTGTGTATTTGGCACCTGCACTCCACAACACGGACCGACGACGTTGACGGACTAAAATACAGGATTGCACAAATAAATCGTACAATATTTGTTCCCGCCACACGTAAATTATAACCTTCTAATTTTAGTTTTATTTTTTTAATTATTTTTACCAGATTAGGTGCATAAAAAAATCCCGCGTAGGGCAAGTGCTCTGCTTGGCCGCAACAATATATACATATTTTTAACGTTTTAACGTGTCTTCGGAGGTAGGCACCTCACCTGCCACACTCGAAGACACGAATATCTTTCAGTATTTGATACCTATTACTAAATATCTTAAGACATAAATAGCGTTGTGAACGCATTAAAAATATTAAATATTTAATATATTTTTAATTTATGTTTATACAATAAAATAGGATAAAAATTGAACTAATAAATGGATGTTGTGTAGTGTAGGATTTTAATTTCAGTGAATTTTAAAATATGAAGTAGCTGAAGTTACAAATCACCCATCGCGCCCCAAAATCACATCAGCGCCCCCCAATTTTTTCTGGGTTCCTTACCGCCCCCTCTAGGCCTCCAGCGCCCACAAGGGGGCGTTATCGCCCACTTTGAGAAAGACTGCACTAGAACGTTAGTTGTTAGTTTTTGGAGTGACATCCAAATTAAATTAAAGTTATGGCAGAAAATATTACGTACGATACGAAAGAGTTAATTTACCTCAAAAGTCTAAAGGAGTATTCAGATATAAGTGTAAAAAATCATGGGAGGAGGTATGCTTGGCGGTGGTGTAATTCTATAATATTCATTATACTTGTCTACTCTTTCAACTTGGAATAATATTTGAGAGTTTTCATTAAGTAATCTGGCACTTAATATAAGGTTAAACATAATGTCTTATTTTCCTATTTCTCTTATGCTTTACATAAAGCAAGGCACAAGCGAGTAATTTTTTATTTATCATTGCAATAGACGACCGGTCAAAAGACAAAACTAAAAAACTAAGTAAATAAATTGATAATGACTGGATTGACTGTATGCGCAGTATCGTCGACTAAACTGTTTGATCGTCAGAATATCGTACAAGCACACAAGTCGACTAAACAATTTAATTGATATGTATTGTATGCTTCGGTAGGCCTAAAGGTAATTACCATGGATGAGAGAGAGATAGAAGAAATAGAGTTGGTACTAGTACTGAGCCCTAAGGTAGCCCAGCACTAATCGGGTGAAAGCCAGAACAGTGACCAACTACAATCCCCTGGTCCCCTGATATACGTCGATTAGAAAGAAAACTGAAGAGCCAAAATTAAAGTTTACGTGAAAGAGCGTTAAAAAGAATTTTGTTAAGGGCGCAGCATTCCAGACCAGGCCAAATGCCTTGTATATGTCACTTAAGGAAATTGTCCTATTTGTTTAAGACAAATAAAAGAATTTCTGCTGTGTTTTAAGTTGTATGGTTCTTTATTTTAACTTCTTACCTAACTGTCAGTTTATTTTTGTCATGTATTTTTGTTGTAGGTGAAATTAAAATTAGAATTCTACCTCCTATTCCAACCAAAGGTCTTACCAAAGATGACATCCCGAAATTAATTGATGAGACATACAAGACGCTTTCAGAAGGTGTTGAGGATCTATCTACCGATGCTAGTCAAACCAAAGCATACAGTAATGGAACCAAAAATTATTAGTGACAATATCATCATCATTACTACCAGTTTGATAATCATTTTTTAAATCAAAGATTTCTGCAAAACAACCATTGTCATATTTAGTTTTTTCTTATTGCTAGAGAGAGCATGACATTTTAGAACTAATTTTCTTTATAGGAACTTAACTTTGGTATACCAATAGTTGGTATATACAAAAAATTTATAATAGGCTCAAAAGTTCCAAGATTTGCAAATAAATAAAGAGTAATATTAGTAGTTGTTTTGCAGCTAGGCGTTTTTTAGATTTGTAATTTGCTTTTAACGGATTTAACGAAAAAAATAGGTTTTATACATGAAATAGAGGTTGTAAGTGATTGTTAGTCAACAAAAATAAAAACTACTCCATTAAAAAATACAAAAAAACAATTTACAAATTGTTTTACTTGCCCAGATGAAAATTTCTTTTATTCTGTACTTATAATAAATAAAATATTTAGGCTCTTAATAATTTTTTATATCATAGTGCAAAGGCTAAGACTAGATTACCGAGATAAACTAATACCAAGGCAAAAATATTTATTCTTTGTATCCACTTGGCAAGTGATGTAGCCAGCTGGATACTTTTAATGTTATCAAGTCGACTTTGATATGCCTGATAAGCTAATTCAACTTGTAATCACCTTTGTTTTACGTTAAACAAGCAACTATAATTAGTGTGCTCTGCACTTTCGCAATGTTTAGAAACTCTTAAAAAAAAGTTTAACCTATTTTTTATAGACAAGCGTTAAACATAATATTAAAAATTACTTAATATGTAAAACTGAATGATGTGCCTTATTGAGCACCATAGTATTAGTAGGACTTGACATGAATTTTAAACATTGTTAAATTTAAGTAAAAATAATGGAGGTATCTCTTTAGACTGATCTTATAATGATTTATACCAGTTGTATATTTTTATTTTCAGAAGATTGTAAATATATTTTTTGTTACATATACTTTGTTTTATTTACAAATGCATTGCCGGTTAGTTTTCCTTTCAGAAAAAATATATTTACTACTTAATTTATACAGGGTGGCCCACCACATTCGCCTCGGTTTTTCTACGAAAAATAAAAAGAGTTGGAAAAAAACTTTTAGCACAGTCATATGTTGGTCTGTGGAGAGCATATTTTAAAATTATTTTGAAATATACAGGGTGACCCAAAAAAGAAGTACATATCAAAGTTATATTTTTTCTTATGGAACACCCCATATTTTTTTTTTTTTAGATACTATGAACCAAATAAAGGTGAGTTATTGTTATAATGCCTATACCTATAACTGACTGTTTCTGAGAAATTTAAGAAATTAAAAATACAGACCATATTTTAAAAATTGTTTACACCCTGTAACATATAAGGGGCTGCTCGTAATTAAATTTACTGCTTAGCTTAAGGGTTTAAGTTAACTATTACATAAAAATTTTACCTCAATATTATACAGAGTGGTGAAAAAAATTGCCTCAAAGTTTGGACATACATTTTATTAAATAACTTCCTAAAGTTAAATGGAACACCCTATATTTAGTAGCCTATTTTGACGCAGAACTAGATTCCCTTTAAAACTATATTAGGGTTTCCTATACCTATCTCTTTTACTTTTTATGCAAAAGACGTTTTTTTATTTGTCTTATGAATAATTTCTTTATCTTAAAAATGGAACACCCTGTACTGTAATTAAAAAAACCTTATAAACCGTATAAATTTTTAAAAATAAAATGTCTCTGCAGGCAAAAGTAAAAACTCCAATTTATTGCCATTTCTAAAATATTAAAGCATTCTTTAAAATAAGAATCAAAATATAGTAAAAGGTACACCTATCTTAATTATTGTTAGAACGAAATATGTTAAAATGCCCTTGTTTCTTAGCAAAGGACTTTATGGTAAATTAAATCCCAAAATAATATTATAATGGGGTCAATAAAAACATACATTTCAATATGACTATCACCAAAGGTACGATTATATTTATATTTTTTCAATAATAGTAGGCTCTGACCTGGATGACGTTAATTATTATTTACAAACAAAAATATTTGACAGTGACACTTGCTAATCAAACGATTATCATTGATTAAGCTACGAATAGTTTAAAATTATAATCGTTTTGAATGATTGTTACATTTTAATTAGTTAAAATAAGGAATATGAAATGATTTTGGTAATCGGTGAGTGTCAAGAAATATGTTTATTTGCATCAAAAGTATATGCCCAAAGGTATTCTAACAGGTGTCATCCTATACAGTACAGAGTGTTCCATTTTTAAGATAAAGAAATTATTCCTAAGTTAAATATAAAAACGTCTTTTGCATAAAAAGCAGAAGAGATAGGTATAGGAAACCCTAATATAGTTTTAAAGGGAATCTAGTTTGCGTCAAAATAGGCCACTAAATATAGGGTGTTCCATTTAATTTTAGGAAGTTATTTAATAAAATGTATGTCAAACTTTGAGGCAATTTTTTCACCCCCCTGTATAATATTGAGGTAAAACTTTTATGTCATAGTTAACTTAAACCCTTAAGCTAAGCAGTAAATTTAATTACGAGCAGATCCTTATATGTTACAGGGTGTAAACAATTTTTAAAAAAATTGTCTGTATTTTTTAATTTCTCTAAATTTCTAAAAAGGTTTTAGGTAAAAAGGAATTATAACAATAATTCACCTTTATTTGGTCTATAGTATCTAAAAAATAAAAAAATATAGAGGTGTTTCATAAAAAAAAATATAACTTTGATATGTACTTCTTTTTTGGGTCACCCTGTATATTTCAAAATAATTTTAAAATATGCTCCCCACAGACCAACATATGACTGTGCTAAAAGTTTTTTTCCAACTCTTTTCATTTCTCATAGAAAAACCGAGGCGAATGTAGTGGGCCACCCTGTAGATTTACCACTTTCTGTGGATGTTTTCGGACACATTCATATAACTCCACCGCCTTTTACGTTGGTACTTTCTCAAAAAACAAAAATATTACTGGTAGGCCCTTTTTGGTAAGAACTCCTGAACTAGAGGAGCACATTCTGTATGTAGTAAAAGCAAGGAAGTTTAAAGGTGTATGGAAGCCCAATACTATAGAACAAAATTGTCCAAGCGTGCAGGGCAGCGGGAATAGGTGGATTGGCCCCGCGGAGTTTGCGCAATGAATAGTAGGTCAGAGCCGGACTTCCATAATTCTTTGTTACTATCTATAAAGTTGACATCATCAAATGTCACATTCAAGCATTGACTGTTTTTTTTTTTTTTCACAAAATTGTTGGTTATTAAACGCTCCTACCAAAGAATACTTAAAATTATTGTGTAATATTGGATTTTATATCATCTGATATAATATGGAAAGAATAGATGGCGCTACTTTACAGCCTTCTATTTAAATGGTCGATATTTTTGTGAGTTTTGTATTTTTACCAAAAATATTTGTAAATAAATAAAAACATGATTTTTTAAAATAAATTTCCAACATTGTATGATAGTTTCATGTACTTATCACCAATTTTGTGATAAAAGAAGGGCAAGATAGTGTAAATGAGTTTAATCTAATCCTAAGATTCTGGTTGTACTTTAAAAAGTAAAAATTTTTATAACTGCTTTTTAGGCATATACTTTTCACTAATAACAAACATTTATGCGACAGAAAAACAGTGGTTAAAAATGTTTAGTAACCATTGGTACCTAGGTATCCATTGTAACAGTATCCGTTAAATATTATGTGTCTACAGTATATCGAGCTTAAAAAGTTGATAATGTAAGTTTAAGAAACCAAAAATCTAATTTCTTTTTAGACAAATACAGAAAAAGCAAAAAGGAACTTTAACATAAAATTGTACTTTCTTTCATTCAATTAGAGGGTCCTGTATATATTAAAATTTGCCTGGTCTAAGATAGTTAAGATTGCCTTACTTTTCTCACTGCTATTTCCTATGAAATTTTCATTATTCTATTATTCATAATTGATATATTATTATTTATTCGGTTACCTAACGTTACGTCTCATAAGAAGCACCTAATTTAAATATAAGAAATACTTACCTAAAGTAAAGAATGCCGGGTATGTTAGCCTTGGATTTGCACGACAAAACCATACAACCTCTAATCATTTTGTTACGATATTATAAGTAACAAACAATGAACACAAAATTATAGTCAAAATTTAATAAACACTAATCACTAAAATAAGGTTTTTATCAATCCAAAAAACTTCTGCAACCACAAAATATAGGTTGACGGTACAGCGCGGATATAGTTTCATACGCGCCGCGCGTGCTCTTTCACCAAAAAATGGTACTACGGCTCTCATAAAAGTATAATGTGTTGCTAACTACACACAGATTTATTAGTGTGTAAGTAGGGAACACATTAAATTATTTTGTGGAATTTTGTTATTGTGCAGAATCGGCGGGGCCAACTCTGACAGTTATTTTCATACTGGGCTGGACATTTTTTGATCGAATGGGCCATAGCATTGGGCCTCCATACACCTTTAAACTTCCTTGAGTAAAAGATACACAGAGTAAGAAATATTGCAAACGACGTTGCATTTGGCACCAAAACAGCATAAACCATTTTGTTAGAAAATCATCAATACATTAATCATATTCAGTGTCTTAAATAAATACATTTAAATGTTCCAAATTTTGGGCTAATATTTTAATTTACGAATAATGGCAAATCCACCAAACAGTCATTCTTATTACAATTTTATTAGTAATATGTAAGCTGAACTCCTGAAAAACAATTTAAAAAATATACTTTAAGTTTTTTACAACCATAAAAAAGTTACAGAACCGAATACTGTAGTCTTGCAACAGTACTTTTAAGAAAGAATATCGATTAGGCGACGAGTTGAAGTTTATATTATGACTAATGGCGGCTATTTTTAGTATTTTATTTAGTTTTAATATGTTAATATTATTGTTTATTTGAATTCTACCATCCCTCGTATCCTTGGGCCCACTGTGTATACACAATGCAAATACTGTCGATACATGGTAAACACACTGTGGTAACATTGTGGATATGTTTCACTATTTCTCACTGTTTTTACAGCCCTATAAACAGCGTTTGTCGATTTTCTAAAAGTACTGTGATGGCCCACTAATGTCAGCGTCTTTTAAATGACTGTGTCTATCACCATTCGTTGGCCCGATATTAATCCTAAGTTAATGGTTCGACAGAAAAAAGACATTATGATATATTCACAGTGGCCTATTAATTTAACTGAGTTACAAATCCAACGTTATTAATTAATTTGGTTTTGTTTTTTCTTGACCGTTGCAATATTAAACTTTATTACTTGTTTTTGGGGTTTTTCGGTCATTTTTTTAAATAAAAAATCAACCAATTGACACGTTTCGGTTAATTTAGTTAAACCATCATCAGAATATCAAAAATATTTTTCTATTATTGTATTTAATTAACATGATGAATTTTAGAGAAAAGTATGATTGTATATAATTTGTAAAGTAAACACTTACCAACTATATTGTGTAAAAATTACAAGCACTAGATAACATTCTACTAACATTGCTTGTTCAGTGGTTGATATAATACTAAAATTTTTATCTTTTTAAAAACTGTAAACCAAACATTTGCATTACCTAGATTAATTTATACAGAATTGTTTTATTGGGGTGCAAAAATCTGGGTTTTCTTTTATTATTTCTATTTACAGCAATAAATTGTTGTAAATGGGGGCTTAGACCCTCCGTGTCTGTTCTGAAATTTACGGTATTTTGCGTTTTTTTAATGTGAATCATTTCTTTAATGTTCCTTTTTTTATTATTACTTTCAAATTCCAAAATATTAACATTGTCAAAGTCAAAATTATGCAAATTATCCAAGTGCATGATTTGACAGGGCTGTGTGGTTACTGTTAGGATATCTATGCTTTTTTGATGTTCTTTAACTCTGTTTTAAGTATTGTCTTGTTTGGCCAATATATGTTTTGTGCAATCACGACCAGTCGATTTTGTATATTAAATTTGTTTGATTAGGGTTTCGATTGTAGGTTTAAGTTTTGTAAATAGATTTTAGAATTATTGTTAGGTTTTTCTGCAATTTGTATTTTAGGTGACAGAGCTGTAAAGTTATCCAGTGGAAATCATAGATAAACAATTTAAAAAGTTCGGGAAATCTAAGTAATAATAACTATCCAACTAAATTTACTGAACCGATCATTAAAGCACGAATAAATAAAATTTACAATTCTATTAAAGACAATGAAAATACATCTGAAAAATAAAAATATATTTCCTTCCATACGTCCCTAATATAACACAAAAAATTAAACATGTTCTTAAACCTTATAAAGTAAAATATGAAAACCTAACAATAACTCTAAAAATCTATTTACAAACTTAAACCTACAATCCAAGAAAACCTAATCAAACAAATTTAATATACAAAATCGACTGCCGTGATTGCACAAAAACATATATTGGCCAAACAAGACAATACTTAAAAAACAGGATTAAAGAACATCAAAAAAGCATAAGATATCCTAACAGTAACCACACAGCCCTGTCAAATCATACACTTGATAACTTGCATAATTTTGACTTTGACAATGTTAATATTTGGAATTTGAAAGTAATAATAAAAAAGGAACAGTAAAGAAATGATTCACATTAAAAAAACGCAAAATACCGTAAATTTCAAGGAACAGACACGGAGGGTCTAAGCTCTATTACAACAATTTATTGTTGCAATAGAAATAATAAAAGAAAAAAACCCAGATTTTGCACCCCAATAAAACAATTCTGTACATAAATTAACCTAGGTAATGCAAATGTTTGCTTCATAGTTTTTAAAAGATAAAATTTTAGTATTATATCAACCACTGAACAAGAATGTTAGTAGAATGTTATCTGGTGTATAATTTTTACAATATAGTTGGTAAGTGTTTACTTTACAAATTATATACAATCATACTTTTCTTAAAATTCATCATGTTAATTAAATACAATAATAGAAAAATATTTTTAGATATTCTGATGATGGTTTAACTAAATAAACCGAAACGTCAATTAAACATTGATTTTATTTAAAAAATAATGACCGAAAAACCCCAAAAAACAAGTAATAAAGTTATTAATTAACCATTGGCCCACTGCATTTATTCGTTACTCAGCATACGTTATATCGTGTTTTTGGGCCCTTTACCTAACCACCGCCAACCAAAAGTGAAGCGTGCCACCATAACCTAACTTTTTCAGAAGCTTGATGATTTTTTAGCATGATTAGGGATGACGTGATCGGAAAGTTTTTACCGTTTTTTGGCAATTTTTGTATTTTTTTAGTGTTTCGGCAAACGAAAAGTATATTATGGTGATATTTTATAGTTTTTAGAATCTTTGTTATTATTATATTTCGAATTATTATTGGCTGTTTCGTATTTTTGTAGTTAGACTATTTTATGACATTTTAAATTCATCTGCAAACCACATTGTTTTAAGTGCCCCGTTTGTCTTGTTGTGCTCAAGGCAATATATTATTGTTTTTAAGTATTCATTTTTTTTTTAATAAAAATCAAAATTTTTACATTTTTATTTCGTTTGGTTTTCCAGTGGTGTTCCAACAGTAAGCCTAAATGAAACACGGTAAATATTAGTTACTATTTAGCTAATATCCCAATTATTTTCCAACAGTGGCCCTAAATGAAACAACGGTAAAAATTATTTACTATATCGTTAACACCCCAATGGTTTTTCAACAGTGGGCCTTCATAAATATACCATAGGGCCAATATGTAGAAGTATTGGCAAACTGACTGATAAGTGTCGGTGGGCCGGTGTGCCAAACGCAATAAGGGCCGATGTTGGCACCAACCTATATTGTGTCATTGGGCAGTTGAATAATTAAATGAAAAAGTATATTGGGCCATTGATTTTCCATTGTTTAATGTTTATAGGAAGTGTATACATAGTGTAGAACCATAAACTAAAATTCCAATTTATTCTCTTTTTTGTGTATCCATCTTGAATTTAAAATGTAAAAACCGTGGATTTATTGTGTAATCGCGGTGAATACTTACTGTGTATTCATCGTGGATTTGCTGCGTAAGCGCCGTGCGTAGGTTCACCGAAAAACCAGTGTGGAAACACGGTGTGCTTATGGAACAACTCCACTGTGGAAAAATCGTGGAACCTGTGTGGTTACACATCGTTTCCATAAACACAGTGTTTACACCGTGGGCTCAAGGATGCGAGGGATTCAACTATTTCTTGAAACAATTTATAAGGACATTCTAAAAGAAATTTATTTTTTAGACGTTTTTATTAAAATGTCCTTTTTTTACTAAGCTACAACTGAAAAATTAATTATTATTAAATAAGGATTACATAAAAATTCACAAAATTTAAAAAATTTAAATTAAAAAGACCGTGTCCTAATTTAAATTAAAAAAAAACAATTCGATTTCCTGAAAACCAAATAAAAGTTAACACCTTTTATTTTGGAGAGAAAACATTGGTCGACATGTTAATACCTTCGAGTATACACTTATAAAGGTTGCCTTGCCGCTCGGCAGAGCGATTGGTCAGCCCCTTCCCGTTGACCAATCAGCACGTTGGAGCAAGGGAGAAAAGTTATAGTGTGATTCTTCTTCTTTACAATGCTGAGCGGCAAGGCTGCTTTTGTAGGATATGCTCGTACGGAGTTTTTTTTTATGAAAGTACCTAAGAAATTACCCTCTTAAATATTTTAGATTACTTAGAAAACACCCTGTAAGTTTATTAGATAAAAAAACAATAGAGCCCTAAATAATCGGTAGCAAAAGTTAGGGTAATTGTCTAGTCTAGAAAATGTCCGCAACTCCGATTTTGACCGAATTTGGTATACGAGGGTTTTTGGGACGAAGATCACGAAGTATTGTGTTCTTATTTAGTGTAAAAATCAAAAAGTGTGTGTGCAAAAAAAGGAGAAATATAGAGTAAATGAGGTTATTTCATTTTTCAATTTGATGATGAATATTTCGAAAACGAAACGTTTCCGCCAAAAATTTTTAGATTCGTGATCAGCGAACCAAATTTGGTCAAAATCTGAATTGCGGACACCTTTCTAAACAATGAGGACGTGATGCTTATTGCCGCCGCTTGTGCGGTTATATGCTGTTCGAAGAATGTAAGGGCTAAAAGACGGTTTTGGGTACGTCCTTGATTTAAAGCAAGAAAGAAATATAGTGGTAGTGATATAATACACGATTTGCAAAGAGATGACAGAGACTTGTTGGTGGGGAAACTGAGAACTAACGGCAGTTTTAAGAACTTCATAATAATGACAAGTTCAGACTTTAAGTACTTGATTCTGCGTATCGGAGGACAAATTGAAAAGAAACCCTACGATTTTTGGCCTCCTGGTGACTCTTACAAGAGTTTGTCTTACAGGTTTAAAATTTCAGAACAATTTAACACAATTAACTGTTCATCCTATTCAATTCAAGCAGCATGCCGTTTGTTTCTGTTTTTAAAATATTCCAACGTAGGGTCCCACAAAAGTTTCGTTTCCTTGTATCCCACGATTAACTTAAAAACGTCTGCCTGACGCCACTCCATTAGCACAATTATCACAAAAACCAAAAACAGCGCAGACAGGTTATGCGATGTTTACTAGATGACAGCCGGAGGCACACTGACCTGTTGTATGAACAAGTTGCTCGGTGCAAAACAATTTTAAACATGTTTGATAAACGTTGATAAAATTCATAAAACGTCGACTTCCTTTGATGTTTACCGACTCGGACCGGGAAGGCTGCAACTTGTTCAAAAACACGATTTTTGGTTGTACAACACGCTTGTTGTAAAACTTTTAACAACTTTTAATATTACGTTTTTGAACTTGTTGTACAACTCGGTTGTAAAACACAAGTTTATTAAACAAGTTGCATAGTGTAAACGCGGCTTTAAATATAAGTGCACTAAAAAATTATTTTGACTTTACATTTGTTAGACTATTTTTTAGATAATTTAACCAATATCGTATTTGACGAAGAAAAAAAAGAGCGCTTATTGCCCCTGCAGGCGATAATTGCGAATAAAAGATTTGTTTTAATTAACGACTCCTATAAAGATAATTAATTTATTCGTTTAATTTAGAGTTTTTTAAAAGGGTAAAAAAAAGACTTACTTTCAAATAATTTTAAGGCTGGATCCACACTATAAGGTCGATCAGGGTTCGTTCGCGGTCCGATCTCGGTCTGGTAAAATATTATTTATTTTACATTTATAGGGCAAGCTCTTTATTCCATCGATAAAAAATACGCTGAATTTATGCGCTGAACGTCAAATGACGTCATAAGAAGTTCTGATGGAACGAATTACAACGAAATGTTTAAAAACGCTTTGCTGTTTGTTCTGCAACTGTCAATGCTTAGCTGATTGTTGTGTTTCTCTTCCGTATTTATTTATATTTTTTTGCTCAAGTATTTTATAAAAACGCTTTGAAGGAATCCATTGGACTCTCTAGTGGGAATTTAAAAACGGTTTGATGAATTAGCGCTTAATGCGCTGGACTCATCGATGCAATTAAAAACTTGCCCATACTATCCGTAACAGTCAAGTTCCGGTCGAATCCCATTTCAATCGTGATGAGTCTTGAAGAAATTTTGTTTGAACGAGATCGGACTTGTCACGACATGTCTCGATAGTATGAATGCTGTTTTGTTCCCGGTTTAATCAGCTACTACTCGTTGAAGCAACAATTGCATCAAATGTAGTTAATGTACATTTGAAAGATTTTATAAAAATTCTATTGTATAATTGAAAAAAATTATTATTTGCTTCAATCATACAATACACGAAATTTTGGTTTTTTTTTTAACTATTTATGCAGTGATATTTTCTTTAAAATCATTTCAAACGTACTCCAATTTATTCGACAGTATTGTAAAAACTTTTCTTTATCATTAATGAAATACTAGTATTCTCCTTCCGTTTTTTGTTACAGTAAACTTGGATGTATCCATATTCTTCTCCTTGTTTCATGTTTTTTTCTTGCGTTGATAATATTATGTTTTTCATGGAGAATAAAAGATATAACAGCTAATTCTTCAATCGAAAAGTTCAATGACATTTTTCGGCAGCGAATATTACAAGCAATTAAATACTTTAACGTTTATTTTATTAATTATTAAACTATGAGCCAAATATATCCGACTTTAATTATTGACGGTTCAAGACTGAATCGTGAACTGAGTCAGATTGTCTAATATGAACATGATTAGATTTTACCAGACCGAGATCGGACCGCCAATGAGCCGTGATCGACCCTATAGTGTGAATCCAGCCTAAAGAATAAGTACTGACGGAAATTAAATACTGCAATATTAAAAATAATTTAAATTTAAAGCATAGGCAACCAACAAAACAATTAAAAAAATACCATCATAAAATACTAACTTGATTATTATCAAGGATTCCGACTTCAATACTAACGCGAACTGTTTACAAGTGCGCCTAATAAAGTGATATAATAATTATAACCTATTTTTGGCGTGCAAGTTCTTATCTGTTTAAAATATAAATATGGGAAAGTAGGATATATACTATTTTACTTATCAGCTTATCACAACTCTTGACAATGTGATTATAGAGTTCAAAGAATTTTTTAATAAAAATTTTGTGTAGTGCAGTAATAACAGTGTTAACGATAATTAAATACAGTGAATCATTCATAAAAGTTAGTTTACATCCGTCCTAAACAAACAAGTTTTATAACCTTAAGTTTAAAAAAGTTATTTAAAAATAACTTCAGTGTATTATGTAGTGAATGTTCATCGGAAAATGTCAGGAAATTTTGGTATGGAACAGTTAATTAATGTGGTTAACAAATTGCAAGATGCATTTACTCGATTGGGGGTACAACTTACTTTGGATCTACCTCAGATTGCAGTGGTGGGAGGACAAAGTGCGGGAAAAAGTTCGGTTTTAGAAAATTTTGTTGGAAGGTAAGATAAATCGAAGAATTAAAAAAAAAACTTTATAAAATAAAACTAAAAGCTAATACGCTAAAAATAACTTTTATTTCATCATAGACAAACACTCCTTAATTACCGCGTGTAGGTTTTTAATAAATAAAATTGACGGACAATGCGTTTTTTTTTAAACACGTAGAAAAGTTAATTATCGGTTGTATTACTTTATTAATTATCCTTTAAAATATATTATTGAAACAAGCATATAAAAGAGGCTTTTATTTTTGTGGCTGGTTTTAAAAATTTTAGAATTCGCCAATATAAAGGCGCCTTTGTTTTGGTAAGTTTTGATATTTTTACCAATTAAAGGCGAAAACAAAAACTATTTTTTAATTTAAAACGTAATTTGGTAATTTAACACAAATTTTTTATAATTGTTGGATTTTCGGTTTTTAACTTGAGAATGCATTGGCAATTATGGCATCTTTCAGTTAGTTTTTTTTTTTCATTAGTACTGGTAAAACAAAAAATCATTACAGGTCAGTGGTGTATATTGACCACAAAAGGTAGGGGGCACAAGTATTTAATTCAAAAATGTGGTAGGTAATAGCAAAAAACCGTGTACAGCAATTCGGTTTTCTGCTATTTTAATGTCTTAATTTTTGATACCCACTGATTTTGTACTTTCTTCTGCATAAAACGTTAATCGAAAACATTGCGTTTTTAATTAATTATAAGTAAATTAATTTGAAATGGAAAAAAAAATAATGAAAAAATCATAACGTAAATTATACGATGTACAGGGTGTTCCATTTTTGACACTTTTAGGGAATTTCCATAATTGTTAGTGCTATCAAAAAAGTATTATAGGCGTTATGTGCTCTTTTTGGGTCAAACTTAAATTGGTAAAATTGAAATTTGAAAAATTTTCGATCGTTTAAGAGATACGGGGGAAAATCAAAAAATTGACAATTTCAGAATAACCCTATATTTTCTTAGTTAAAAGAGATACAGAAAAAAATTTTATACAAAAGATTCTAGCATCATTCCTTTTTAAAAACCAACAGTAGTCGCCCAACATAGATGGGTTCCGGCGTGCCTGGTATCTTGTTTCCATCGTCCTGATGTCCTAGTAAACCTCTCCTTGTTCGTCGCTTACTGCACCCAAATTTTCCGGGAAAAAATTTAAATGGGAGTGCAAAAAATGTATTTTTAGAGACACGCGACACCCTAGTAATTCATAGGTTTTTAACAGTTTATCTACGACGGTTTACTAGTCTTCATCTTTCTTGTTGCCCAGAAATTCTTTCACTACACGCACAAAACACGTCCAAACTGCCAATTCCTTTTCATTTAATTGTTTTTGAAAACGAAGATTATCTAGGAGCTTCCTTATCTGAGGTCCAATAAATATGCCCTCTTTTAATTTTGCATCACTTACTTGAGGATATATTTCTCATAGGTACTGAAAACCACTACCTTCTTTGTCGGTGGCTTTAACAAAGTTTTTCATTATTCCAAACCAATGGGGCAGTAGCGACCCCTTTTTTTTAATTAAAATGAGATATATTTAATGTTTAAGACCATGCAGGTTTAAAAAAAGTTCTATGAGGCCAACCCTTTTTTACTGTAGTTCCCTTTTTGTTCCCCCACTGTCCCCAGACAAAAAAAAACAGTAATTTTTGAAAAAACCCCTTGAAGCCCCAGCAAAATACCTATGATTTAAATCTCCACAGATATCCCACTGATATTGTTCATATTTAACACGATTTAATATGGTTGCTAAGTTGTCATAGGTTTCTTTCATAGTCACTAAATGGACTTAAAAAATAAATGTTTTTTTTTTGTTTCTGCTTTTAGGCTGTATTTTGACGAATCTATAAATAAACACCACTCGCTGGGATATGTTATATTGCTCATTCATTAAACCATCAATATACAAAAAGCACATGGCCCCTTTTTTTAAAAAATTTAATAATGAAATTTCCTTTTTTGGTAAAGTAAAACACTTGCTTTTTTATCTAACAAGTTTTACTGTTTAAGTCGGGAAATAAGAAGTTCCGATTTTTATTTTCACAATCCTAGATGACGTACCAAGTCTTTTAAATTTCATTCTGAGTTATTAAGGAGGTTCACTGGTAGGGAAAAATTTCCGACTGGTGTTCTCAGGAAGTTGTGGATCAGATTCTGAAAAAAGAATTAGAATTACTAAAAAACACGATGTGTTTAAAGGCGCTCCCCGGTATTTTATTTATGGTAATGAGGAACGGCCCCCAGAAGGAAATTTGATACTCTATTTTGTCCCTGGGTTTTTTTTAAAACCCCCTTTTTTTAGTGATAAAAAAGTAGCAACCCCTTAAGGCACTCCACCCAAGGAACAGCAAACGGCATAGAATTTTTTTTACGATACATCCATTACTTGATCACAGACACAATAAACATGAGGAGCCCACCTTTTATCTTGATCCCCAATTTCACTTAAAATAAAAAAATACGTTTTTTCGACCCTTAGATATGGATAAAACGGGATTTGGTAACACTTGCATATAGGTTTTCTCCTATTTTTAATTTTTTTTGGAAAATTTTTTATATAGTCAATTCTGGGGCCCCGGGGGGATTCAAATATACTGGCGGAAAAAGAAAATTATGCGTTTTTTTTTTTTTTAATTAAAAACAGGGACCTTGGAGTAAAGGGGGTGCTGGGGGGGAAAAAAACGTATAGATTAATAATTATTAAAAAAATGACACACACACACAAAAACCCTTTACAAAATACGCAGAAAATCGGAAAAACAACTTTTTTGAAAAAAAAAAATATATATAGGTTAGAAATCAAAATTAATTGTTTTTTAAATTCTTTCTACTGTCAAATTTAAAATAAAATATCAACAGTGTTGCCGGATTTAATAATTTTGGGCACTGTTTTTAAATTTTTTTTATATTTTTTTTATGTCTGAACTTTAAATTTGGGGAAAAAAAAACCACAACTAACCAAAACAACCATGACCGACTAAGGGTTTTTTAATTTTTTAAAAAGGGCGGTCTGTTTTTTTTAAAAAAACGGCCTTTTTAAATACGTCCCCGCATTTTTACGTCTGAAATATAATTGGGGAAAATAAAAAGCTGCTTTGCAACCAGAATCCCTGACCGACTAGAACTTAGGGCTTTTGAATTTGTCATGCTAACCAAAACAAACCCCTGACCGACTAAGGGCTTTTTATTTTGTCTAAATGACCCCGTTAATTCGGGTTAATTAAAGGGAAAACGGTTTTTTTAATAAGTCCCCGCTTTTTTCACATCTAAAAATTTAAATTTGGGGGAAATAATGGGAAAATAAAAAGCTGTTTTTTCTAACCAGAATAACCATGACCGACTAGAACTTTAAATTTTCTGAAATTCGGGGATTTTTAAAAAAAACCGCGCATGCTTATATGCTGGAATATTTTCTCTAGATAGTCTCTCCTGTTAAAGCGGCTTTTTTTTTTCCCCAATTTTTTTTCAGACGTGAAAATTTGGGGACGTATTAAAACAGACCTCCATTTAAATTTTTCCCCTGACGTTTTTGTCATAAAGGGGGGTTTTCGCATTATATGGAAAAAATCAATGGTAATTTTAAATTTAAAATCAAAAAAAAAAATATTAAAACACATAATTTCTCTTTTCCGAATTTTTTTTGCAATCCCTGAGGACCCAGAATATGACTATATAAAAATTTTCCAAAAAACCAAAAAAAAAGAAAAAAACCTATATGCAAGTTTTACCCCCTTTATAATAAAAAAGTACATTTATAACAAAACTTATCTTTTGGATTTTTGCAACCTCGACGACTCGAACTTGCCAGTTTATATAAAAATCGACTTAAACACTTGATCGTACTGTAAAGAGACAAAAACCAACTAAACTGCAAAAAACAATAAAAATCTCGAGTGGGCGTCCATCGAGAGGTTATACGTTCACACGCTGCTATATAAGCAAACATTGTTGCCAAAGCTATAAGAATAGTAATAGTAATACAAAAACAATTTCTGTGCGTTTTATTTAAACTTTATTACTTTAAACAACAGTAGGCTATGTAACAAAAGCTTATATCCTAGAAACGAAACTATGTTGACATTGTACTTGTTATTAACATTTATGTCGATTTCATTTTTATCTATTAATTTGTGAAAATCACTTATCAACATTTTAAAAAATTTTGATGTAATATCAGTTTATATTAAAAGTGAAAAAAACAAAGGAATGGCGCAAAATGTATATAATATCCTTGTAAAAAATTAATTGACGTTATACAGGAAGTATTAAAAAGTTTTAAAAAAACAATTCATAGCCTTGGCCATAATTTTTTAGACAACCCATTTATAATACATTAGTTTACATAGTGTATTTCATAAAAATAGATGGGTAAAGATCGCCGCTAATTCGAAACCCGTACTATTAGGCTTAGTTATTTTTTTTGTGTTTTGGATAAAAAGTAAAGATACCCTACTTTTTCATTATTTTTCTAAAAAAATAAAGTGGTCACAATGTTACATTGGCCTTTTGTACATTTATTTTGCCAGATTTTATTTAAATAATTTTTCGTAAAGTGTACTTAGTAATTATGAATAATCCATTTTTTTTTCAAATAAACAAAAAATTTTTTTTTTTAAATTTAATTATTTGCCTCTAATAATTTAATGTTAGTTTATTCAAGAAATATAACAGATTAATTACATATTCTTTATTAATCTAATAAAAGTTTTTTAAAAAAGGGGAAAATTTAAAAAATTCTTAAACAATTAAAATTTT
>JAHBCN010000434.1:0-188143 GCA_019359885.1 Listronotus oregonensis | reverse complement strand
ACTGGGTAAATAGTGGAAATCGGGGGAGTCGGCCTGGTTAGAAATAAATTATTAAATATCCAGTTCGTAAACATCCAAAATTAATAACTTTTAAAAAAAAAACTTTTTGGTCGCAAATAATCGACACATACAACTATTGCTATGAGCGTTCGTACTAAAGAACTATTTCAGAAATAAACGTATTGAATTATTTGCTGGAAAATTATTGATCGATAAGCAATGCGTGCGGCGTTTTTAGGTACACCCAAAATCGTCTAGGATCGTCCTATGTTCGCAGTACTCTGCGTTTTACTGTATAATATCCTTGTAAAGAATATGGATTGACGTTATGGGGGAAAAGTATCAAAAAGTTTTAAAAAAATCATAGCCTTGACCATAATTTTTTAGACAACCCATTTATAATACATTAGTTTATATAGTGTATTTCATAAAAATAGATGGAAAAGGTCCCCCTTTAATTCGAAACCCGTACTATTAGTCTTAGTTATTTTTTTTTTGTTTTGGATAAAAAGTAAAGATACCCTACTTTCTCATTATTTTTCTAAAAAATAAAGTGGCCCTGTTTAAATTTGGGCCCCTTTTTTTCATTTAGACATTTTTTATCAAAATTTTTTCGAAAAAGTGTCTTAGTAATTATGAAAAAACCCTTTTTTTTTCAAATAAACAAAAAATTGTTTTTTTTTTTAAATTTAATTCATTGCCTCTAATAATTTAATATTAATTTATTCAAAAATTTTTTTAATTACATTTTTTTATTAATCAAAAAAATTTTTTTTTTAAAAAAGGGGGAAAAATTGAAAATTCATTCTTAAAGCTAATTAAACTTTGCAAAATTTTTTTTTCAGTATTTTCTCTAGAGAGGTTGCTGGCTGGTTAACATTAAAAAAAAGTAAAATAGACAACTCTTTATTAATGTATATTTTTTAATCATAAAATGGTTTTTCTACATGTTAGATGGAGAATATAAAAATTTTATTTCAGAGAAGTTTATCTTTTAATGTTTTTAGTCCTTAAAATGTTATCTTATCGATATTAAAGTGATTACGTTGCTAAATGTATAGTGCAAGTAAATTATTGTATAAGGGGGAAATAAAGATATGGACTTAAGCTAAATAATTGTTAAGTATAAAGAAATATTTATGTTTAATTAATAGGCTATTGACTATAGGCAGATTTCGATTGTTGTTTGTAGAAAATAAAATTTTATATCGAAATGCCCACCAAAATTTAAAAAAAAATTTTTTTTTTTTGAAAATGAGACCAAAAAAAAAATTTAAAAAAAATAAAAATATTTTTGGGTTTTTTTTTTCTTGATTTTTTAATTTTAAAAATTTTTTACTTTTTTTTTTGGGGTTTTTTTTGGTCTTTTTTTTAAAAAAAAATCAATGTTTAATTGACGTTTCGGTTTATTTTTTAAACCCATCAGAATATCTAAAAATATTTTTCTATTATTGTATTTAATTAACATGTAAATTTTTAAAGAAAAGTATGATTGTATATAATTTGTAAATAAACACATATATTGGCCAAACAAGACTTAAAAAACGGGAGTTAAAGAACATCAAAAAAGCAAAAATACCCCAACAGAAACCCACACAGCCCTGTCAAATTGCATTGATAACTTGCAAAAATTTTGACTTTGACAATTTTAAATTTTAAATTTAAAGTAATAAAAAAAAAAAAGGAACATTAAAAAAATTTTTTTCCCCACTTTAAAAAAAACGAAAAATACCGTAAATTTCAGAACGGGACGGAGGGTCTAAGCTCTATTTAAAACAATTTATTGTTGCAATAGAAATAAAAAAGGGAAAAACCCAGATTTTTGCACCCCAATAAAACAATTCTGTATAAATTAACCTAGGTAATGCAAATGTTTGCTTCATAGTTTTTAAAAAAATAAAAATTTTAGTATTATATCAACCACTGAACAAAATTTTAGTAGAATGTTATCTAGTGTTGAAATTTTTTACAATATAGTTGGTAAGTGTTTCTTTACAAATTATATACAATTATACTTTTCTTAAAATTCATCATGTTAAATTAAAAAACAAAATAGAAAAATATTTTTTAGATATTTTGATGGTTTAATAAATAAACCCAAACGTCAATTAAACAAAAAATTTTTTTTTAAAAAAAAGACCAAAAACCCAAAAAAAAAATAATAAAAATTTAATAAAACATATATACATTTTTCTTCCTTTTTAGATTTTTGTTCATAAACTTTGTTTTAAGGCAAGATAGGTATAAGCAATGTCTTTTAAAGGAAAGAAAGCTTTTTATTAATTTTTTCCCATTTTCTTATATCGGATTATTTACATCCTTTATTAAAAAAATATATATTTTTTCGAGTATTTTTTTAAATGTTTTTTAAATTTTTTTTAACAATTAAAGATGCCTTTATAATGTATCAAAAAACATTTAGTTATTTGTTAAATCTAAAAATGTATTTATCGTAAATAAATCATTGTGGCTATGTATTAATAAAAACAAAAGTGTTCAATAAAAATGGAATAAAAATTTCTTAAACTTATTTAAAAACTATTTGGACCTGAATATTTCATGGTCTATATATCTTTTTTTTCCTTAAATATTTTAAGACCACTTGCAATTTCGCCTCTTATGCACTGCAGAAAAAGATATAAAATTTAATACCAAATTTCCTGCTCCCACAATTAATTGACTTATCAGCCTTTTAAATATTTCAAGCTATCTGGCTAGCTAGTAAGAATAGACATTAACCCATTTTTTGTGGACTTCCAACCCTATTTAAGTGTATGGTACGATATTACTTAGGCCTTAGCTTTTGTGGACTGTCCGAAAATAAAAAAAGTGTATTTAATTTAGCTCCTTTCTATTACTGTACTCAAAAAAATATTAAGAATTTAGGTTTTATTATAAGAATAACGTTTAAAAAATATTTTTTTTAACATAACAATTTTAACATAAAAACAACGTAATATAAAATATAACCGGCAATAAAATGTTGCAAAATTTAAAAATTTTTTTCTTTTTGTAAATTTAAAATAAAAAATTTTCCCCCTTTTTTCCCCAAATTTTAAAGTCGTTTTCTTTTTTTACTGAAGCAGTGCCTATTCCTCTATTGCATCCAAAAAAAACTAAATAAAAGTAAAAAATTCGGTTTTTTAACTTCCTCAAATTTGTTTTTTACATTTGTTTGGCAACGTAAAGGTTTTTTAAATTTAGGTTTCGATAAAAAAATTTATTCTATACAAAAAAGCTATTCACATTTTTTAAAGTGATCTTGGAGATAATTGAGAATTATTAAAATAAAGACAAATTGACGCTGTTTTAAAAACAAAAGCTTAAATTTGACAGCACTTTTTATGTCTTTCGTTTATAGGCACCCAAGAACTATAACACAGGCCCACAAAAAAAGTGGTGTGTGCTGGATGTCGGACTAGAATTTTCTGGCGTATTTTTTTCCGCTGAGCACGAATGTGAAGTCAGCTATGGAGGTCAAACAGCAAAAAATCGAGAAAACCCCAAAAAACCAACACGGTACATTTACCAGCAAAAATCTGCTACCACGGAATGTTTGGACTACGACTAAAAGGGGGTTTAAACAAAAGGTTTTTAAATTGTCAAAAAAATTTTAAAACTTTTTTGGGATAATTTTAATTTTGAAAATTTTTCCAAAAAAACGTCCCCAAAATTTTAGAAAAAAAAATTTAAATTTTTAATTTTGTTTGTTTTTTTTAATTTTATTTTTAACCCCCAAATCCCCTTAAATTGACAAAAAAAAAAAATTTTTAAAAAAAACCCCAAAATTTTTAAAAAAAATTTTTTTTAAAAAAAAAAAAAAATTTTTAAAAAAAAAAAAGGGGGAAAAAAAAAATTTTTTTTTTAAAAAAAAAAATTTTTTTTGGGTTTATTTTAAATTTTTTTTTAAAAGGAAAAAAAAAAAAAAATTTTTTTTTTCCTTTTAAATTTTAAAAAAAAAAAAAAAAAAAAAAAATAAAAATTTTTTTCCTTTTTTTTTTTTGGGGGAAAAAAATTTTTTTTTATTTTAAATTTTTTTTTTAAGGGTTTTTAAAAAATTTTTTTTTTAAAAAAATTTTTTAAAAAATTTAAAAAATTTTAAAAAAACTTTTAAAAAAAATTTTTTTTTTTTTAAATTTCCCAAAAAAATTTTTTTTTTTAAAATTTTTTAAAAAAAATTTTTTAAAAAAAATTTTTTTTAAAAATTTTTTTAAAAAAACCAAATTTTTTTTTTTTTTTTTTTTAAAAATTTAAAAAAAAAATAAAAAAAAAATTTTTTTTAAAAATTTTTTTTTTTTTAAAAAAATTTTTTTTTTTTTAAAATTTTTTTTTGAAATTTAAAAAAAAAAAAAATTTTTTGGGTTTTTTTTTTTTTTTTTTTTTTTTCCTTTAAAAAAATTTTTTTTAAAAATTTTTTTTTTTATTTTTTTAATTTTTTTTTTTTAAATTAAAATTTTTAAAAAACAAAAGGGTTAAATTTTTTCCAAAAAAATTGGGGTTTTTTTTTTTAAAAAATTGGAAAAAAAATTTTTTTTAAAAAAAAAATTTTTTTTTTTTCCCCCCCCTTTTTAAAAAAAATTTTTTTTTTTCCCCAAAAATTTTAAAAAATTTTTTTTTTTAAAAAAAGGCAAAAAAAAATTTTTCAAAAAAAATGGGGTTTTTTTTTAAAGGGAAAAAAATTTTTTTTTTAAAAAATAAAAAATTTTTTAAAATTTTTTTTTTTTAAAAATTTTTAAAAAGGGGTAAAATTTTTTTTTTTAAAAAAAAAAAATTTTTTTTTTTTTTTAAAAAAAAAAATTTTAAAAAAATTTTTTAAAAAATTTTTAAAAATTTTTTTCCCCCTTTTTTTTTTTTAAAGGGGGTTTTTTTTCCCCCTTTTTTAAAAAAAACCCCCACAAATTTTTTTTTTAAAAAAAAAAAAAAAAACCCTTCCCAAAGGGGGGAAAAAAAAAATTTTAAAAAAATTTGCCTAATTTTTAAAAAAAAACCCTTTAAATTTGAATTTTTTTTTAAAAAACAAAATTTTAAAAAAGGTTTTCCCCCCCCCCTGGAAATTTTTTCCCTTTTTTTTAAAATTTTTTTTAAAAAAACCCTTTTTTAAAGGGGAAAAATTTAAGTTTTAAATTTAAAAAAATTTTTTTTATTTTAAAAACCCCCAAATTTTTTTTTGCCCCCAAAAAATTTTTTTTCCGGAAAAAAAAAAATTTGGGGTTTTTTTAATAGTATCTATAGATGGTACCGTTGTTAAGGATATAATAAGTAATATTCCCTTTACACTGTCGGCACATTATTATTGTTACCATAAAAAAGACGCATAATAGAGATTTTTTGTTCTTCTGAAAAGCCCATCGACAAAAAGCAATACAAACTACGTATAAGAGTTAAAATGATAAATTTCAACTTTTTGCAATATCAATACGTCAAATTTATTAAAACAATTTTATTGTTTCCATAGCTTTCTTGATATTAATATGATTTTTTTGAATTTATTTATATTTTAGGCTTAAATATTTCAAAAATGGTTCATCCAAATATTATCAATGTATATATATTTGAAATCAGAAAAAAAAGATCTTTTATTTTAGCGCATAATATACAAAATGTTCCATTTAAAAAAGTTGAAGTTGCCTATATTTTTCATTTTTTATTGCGATATTTTTTTACTGATAATTTCAAAAGATAATATGGAAAAAAACTACAACTTTCATATAAAACATTTTTTTTTGTATTTAAAAATAAAGGCTCCAGAAGCCACGTAAATATAATCAAAGACCCTGTACACGTAAAAATAATTTTAAAAACCTATATGTTCTTATACGATTTTCATTTGTTTTTAAAGTATAGCGTGGCATTTTATAAGACTTTAATCCTACAAACTCAAAAATAAACGCGTCAACCACACTGACACTGACACTAACACATTTTAGAACAACAAAACAGACTAAAAAATCGGTACCTACAGCATTTGTGATAAGAAGCGGTAAATCATTTAAGACATTTTAATCACGCTATAATTTGAGAACAAATGAGAATCGGATAAGAACATCTGAATTTTTTAAAATTATTTTCACGTGTACAATACTCACCTGGAGTTTGGTGCGTTCCTCCCGACTCACCCTGTATAACTTAAATAAACGGTCTTGTTAAAATACATAGTTTATGTCATATAAATTTGCGTGTATCTCTTAAAGGTTTTAAGATATTTACGTTTTAAATTAAAAAAAAATCGTTAATATCTAAAATTACTTTTTTTTCTCAATTTTTTGCTGTTTGACCCCCAATTTTGACTTTAGATTCGTGTTCAGCGAAAAAAAATATGCCTGAAAATCCTAGTCCGATACCCAGCACAGACCACTTATTTTGTGGAACATCATAAAATTGCTCTTACGAGTTTGTTTCTTATTCAAAGCGATAAACCTATGAACTCAATATGGTAAAATAATAATAATATTTATTTTACTATTTTTTTAAAATAAACTTCCAACAAACAAAATGAAAGGTTTTAAGCAAAACGAAATAAAAAAAATATTTTATTGTGCCAAATTATTTAACTTTCTTAGACAAAATGTTACCGAGTCTAATGGTACTAAATCAAAGGTTGCTTTAATAAAAAAATATATTTTTCAATTAATAAGGATAAATAACCTTATTAACATTACAGTTTTTTGTATACTCAGACTACTGATTTAAATTCTAGGGACTTTTTGCCACGGGGAACTGGAATTGTTACTAGAAGACCACTTATTTTACAATTAATAAATTACAAATATGGTAAGTGGTTAAACAAAAGATAACATATTTTTAATAAAAAATACATAATAAAGACGCACAAAATATTTGCATTTAATGCTCTTTATCTAGGTATCTACAACATAATACAACTATATCTCTCTACATCAAAATTAATTTTTCTTTAGAGTTTGCTGAATTTTTGCATCGACCTGGTAAAAAATATACAGATTTTAACGAGGTCCGAAGAGAAATCGAGGCTGATACTGATAGAGTAACTGGAAAAAATAAGGGAATTTCTAATTTACCAATTAATCTTAGGGTTTATTCTCCCAATGGTAAGTTTTCAATAATAAATACGTTAATATTGTTTTTTCCAAAAATTGTTTATTGTATAGATGTTTTAAGTATGGGATACATTGAACCAGTGGCGTAGCTAGGCGTGAGCGAAGCGCCCCCTCGCCCCCGGCCTTGCACTCAAAGGGGCCTCGTACGAAGCCCCTTTGAGTGGGAAGGTTACTTTCCTGCATCCAATTACTACCTACTAAAAATTATTATATATTATATATTTATTACCTTTTACCCTTTTGTATATTATTCTTATTAAAGTTCAATTAAATCAAAAAATATTCAAAACTTTAGAGGCCAGTGCTACGATAATGGCGCCAATATGGTCAACATCAACAACGGAGTAAAATCAAGAACATTAACTATTAATCCCAGAGCATTCTTTACTCCTTGTGCTGTCACAGCTGGAATCTTATCTTGGTAGATGCAGCCAACACATCATCCATCGCAAGGGTGTTTTTTGGCTTTATCCAAAAAATATATGTCCTATTTTCAAAGTTCGGTAAGAGATGAGAATGAATAAAGGATAAATTGAAGATAAGCGTGGAATCGTTGTCTGATACAAGATGGGAAAGCCAAATCGCTTTCGTAAAAGCAATATTATTTCAATTCGATGATATTGTCAATTGCATAAATAATCTAAAAATCAATCTGAAGATTCAGATACTCTCTGCGATTGCAAATCACTTGTTAATGAAATGCTGACTCTACAATTAATTATTTCTATACACGTGTGATACGAAAAATTAATCCGTATAAATAATTTAAGTAAAATCTAGCAAAAAGTCAATATAAATTTAAAGGTCACTATTGAAAATTTGCGCAAATTTCGTGACAGGATACAAGAATTTCGGGAGACAGGCTTCAATAATATTGTACTGCAAAAGCTTGCGAGTTTATAGAAAAGAGCAACTATGATGAGATTCCTACGACTTTTAAGAAGAAAAGGGTTCGCGGGAAAAAAATAATGTTCAGTTATAAAGCTACAGATGAGTCTACTGATTGTGCTACAAATAGATCCCGAATTATTTTTTTTATTACAATCATTGATGCAGTAATTCAGTTTACTGACACAAAATTTACTTTACGTAATCTTCTAATACATCAATAATTTTGGGTTCTTATACGAAATAAATAATTTAAAATTCTCAACAAATGGCGAACTTTTAAAACATTGCAAGGAATTAGATACAGTACTACAACATGGAGAAAGCAAAGATACAAAATCATATGAACTTTACAAAGAGCTACAACTTTAAGCGTCTAATATATCAAAATCTATTAAAAACGCCAATCATCTTATTGAATATATAGTAAAAAATAAATTTCAAGACTTTTATCCTAATTTTTATATTGTTATTAGAATTATGCTGACTATGCCAGTAAGTACAAATTTCACAGAAAGAAGTTTTTTCAATTAAAAATTATTAAAACTACTTGAGAAATAGTATGATGCAGGAACGACTGTCTGCTTTAGGAGTACTATTAATTGAGTTAAGTTAGCTTTAAAAATCAATTACAAATCTTTAATAAATGACTTTAGCAAAGCAAAAAGCCAAAGGGAATTATTTTTGTAAAATAAAGATTATATCATACAAATTACCAATAAATACTTTTTTAAGATAACTTTTAATATTATCCGCGTAATATTTATTATTATTATAAATGTGTCCTGGATTTGCTTTTGTATTCACAAAAATATGGTAGGTTTATTACATTGCTTTTAGGGGTAGGTACTGAAAGAAAAGGGCCTCCCTTATGCGACTTCGCCCACGTCTAGATTACAACGCGCGTGTCAGATGATATGAAATATTTTTATCTTTAGGCGAAACCAAATGAGGTTTACGCTATTGTCAGTGTAAGTCTTTATACAGGTTGTCGTTTAAAATGTTTTTAGATGTCAAGACCATAGACGCCTATTCAAAGATTTTGAAGTTTAGATCAATCATCAGAATTAAACCAAAAACTCTTAAGCTGAGAGAATATTCGTAATACATTATTTATTAAGTACACCATTGAAATGATAATATTAGCCAACTAAAGAAGCTAATAATAAGTTTTAAATTATAGGTAAAAAAATAATTTCCTGGTAAGCCAAAACGATCATAAGTTTTCTAAGGAATTTCGAGCGCATTTAAAATGGCAAGGATGACGCTATACAATTTTTTTATTTGTTTGGTGACTAACACTTGTTATCTAAAAAATATAAGTAATTTTTATGACACTTTTATGAGAGTAAATATTTAAAATAATATTATGAATGAGCCTCATAGTCTTGGCAAAACACCACTAATTAAAAGTATTTTAAAACCTATAAAACTAAAATAAAAACATTTTGTTTATAATTGAATTTTTTAAAAACATTCGCTTATTTGGGTTTATTTCCTAAAGTACCTAATAAATATATTTGAAACGCATTTTTAATTGTTAAACAAACAACCTAAAGGGAAAAGATATGCTATATATTTTTACTTTTCTTTATAGTTCTCAACTTGACCCTCATAGATCTCCCAGGAATGACCAAAATACCTATAGGAGATCAACCGCCGGATATCGAAATTCAAATAAGAAATATGATATTGGATTACATAAAGAGGGATTCCTGTCTTATTTTAGCTGTGACACCAGCAAACACTGACCTAGCAAACTCAGATGCCCTTCAAATTGCAAAAGAAGTTGACCCACAAGGTAAATTGAAAAAAATGTTATATTTTATGGATAAAAATATTTCAATTTCATAAAATGCGTAAGTCCCTTTTTTTCTCATTTTTGTCAACAATCTCCAAATATTAATCACGCAAATATTCAGGGCACTTTTAAGAAAACGTGGTAGTGCCACCATTATTTAAATAACTGTTACCTACGATAGGTTTAGGTTTAAAAGTGAGTGGGCTTTACACCCCCCATCGCGACCGCCGGTCTATTGTGGCTCATACCTTGTGCATATGTCTCCCAATGGGTTCAGACTTTTATTGAGTCTGGTGATGAAATTGGGAGAGAGTTCTTTCACCTCCCTCAGCAACAATGTGTCACACAGGACACGAACATAATATGTGCTTTGCTGTTCTTGTCTCCTATACAGTATGCGGAGCAGACAATTAAATTCGTCATGCCCTCCTCCCCCTCTATATTGACGTGGATAGCTACCAGGTCCTTGTTACAAAAACCGGATGTTCCACTAAGGCCATATAACCGGCCTGTGGTAGATGTCCAGTGCTCCTGGATGAGTGCGAGATCAATCCGCTAACCCCCAAATCCGCTGCCAAGGACGCAGAATGCCGCCCTGGCATGTTGCAGACCCGTCTGAAGAAGCTTAATCCTGGATGTGTCCAGGCTCATGCTGATACTTTGTTGCTCTCGCCCCACCACCAGTTCTCCCAGGAGGCGGTCTTCGGTCCTTACGGCCGCCATCTTTGCCCTTCCCGGGAGTTGCTTCCCAAGCACTTGTCTGTTGGGATTGATTTACCCCTCCCCGTGACACCGGTGCTTGTGACTTAAGGGGGACCTTTTGAAACGGATTTACCGCTCTCGGTCAGCGCACCTTTGTCTGCTTGTGACTTTAGGGGCACCTTTCAAAACGGATTCACCCGTTTCGTCAGCGCACCCTTTCCAAGCACCTGTTTGTAGGGGATATATTTACCCTTCCCCCTGACACCGGTGCTTGTGACTTTAGGGACACCGTTCGAAACAGATTTACCTGTTTCGGTCAGCGCACCATTGTCTGCTTGTAACTTTAGAGGCACCTTTCGAAACGGATTTATCCGTTTCGGTCAGCGCACCTTGTTACTTTTTCCCATGAAAGCTGTTCAGTCCGCTTTCTGTTTGGAACCAGGAAAGTGATAGTCCACCACGGTGGAGTCCCGCATTATCCCAGTAAGGATAGGTCGCCCTGTTTTTCAGAGGCACCGTTGGAGACACCTGTTTAAGGCACAGGATGTCATTCACTCATCAGCACGGTATGCTAACACCTTAAGTTAGGCCTTGTGTTTCTCTTAGCTTCGGATTCCGTCCATACGCCTGCGCATGCCACAGGAAGATCCTACAGGCCCAACCACGACGTCGACGTGCGAACACAACGGTGGAAGCTATTACCTATAAACCACCCTCCAATAACGTAGAACACAAACCAGTGAGGTGTTTAAACATAGAAAAATTTAATTTTACGGCACCTTTAGGATAATATCACAGACTATAATTACCACCAAATACCTTAACACTTACCTATTCTGCCACTGTTAAACATGGCGGATCAATAAAACGAAAAAAATCACAATAAGGCCATTTTAGTTTACACCACCTAAATGGTAAACGTTATGATAAACATGATAACATCTGTTTTTAAAAACAACCTTAGATTTTCGTTTTTAGAAAGTGGCTCTATTTTGGCCTAGTAAATACGAATCTGCAGTACTTTTCGGATTGTCCACGAAGGCCCAAATCCCAAGTATAACCATATTGACAGTGTCTTAAATACATAAGAGTTTGGGAAAGGAAAAATTTATTCGCAAAAGATTATACGACCTAGATAACTCTAGGGATAAAGGGAAGTTTGGGGACTCTCCAAATAGGTTGCAAAAAGATGCATAAAAGTGGCACTTTGCATTACTCTTTTGGGAGCTGCCGCTAGAAGAAAAAAAACAATGGCGAATTTCTCAGAGCAGAAGAGGTAAAAGTACCTAAAAAAGAATGACAGTCACCTACAGCTTATAAGTGGGCAAGACCAGAAAACTTTCTTGTAAGAATGGGATCATTAAAAAGGCGAATTTTTGTTCTGGAATCAAAATGCACCATGAAGTTGTGGGTGCGCCATTTTAAAAAGGAGCAGTATTCCTAGCAAAGACTGATTTGGGATTAATACTGAGACAGATTACAAGGGTAAAGATATTTTATGGCTCAAAAGAGAAATACGATTCTTTTCAAAACTGGGGGCTATGGATATAATGTGTTTATGTCAATTTGGATTATCCTGTAAAGTTATGCCCACAAGTTAAAGTGACTCTTTGTTCTGCAGAACTTGGCCACCCATAAATAAACAGTAAATATTGGCAGACTTTTTTTCCATAGTTGTGTTTTAAAGCATTTGAATTTGAAATTTGTGGCACACAAATCAAATATTAATTTGAGTTGTGAATGCTCTGCACTAGTTTTCATAATGTATTATGCTACGTTTACACGCTTGGCAATTCGCGACAAGGCTCCATAAAACGCAAGCGTGTGAACGGAGTGTTTGACTTGGATTGCAACAGCTTGCCGCCGATCCGGGCAGGTGTCGATTTTTGAACATAAATCAAAGAAGTTTGCGGCAAGCGCTTGGACCTTACTAACGCACTCGCAAGCGTGTAAACGGCATCCAAGCGTTTGTAGAGGCTTGGAGCTTGTCGGCGCTTGCCAGTTCATGGTAATCGTGTAAATGTAGCATTAGAGTCAAGGGTATCGTTGGCAAATCTATGGATCGTGAAAGATGGAAGATCAATAAGGTAAAGAGAACAAATAGAGTTGGTGCTAGTACTTAGCCCAACATTAACTTAGTTAAAGCTAGAAGAGTAAGCATTTACATTGACTTAAATACGTGGATTAAAAAGAATACTGAAGAGCCACAAACAAAAATTAGGTTAAACCTGTAGAAAGAAAGATTGCTAAGGAGCGGATCATGCCTAGTCAAAAGCCATGACTAGTCAGAAGCAACTATCTGGGATTTGCCAAGGAATTTAAGCAACTTGTTTCAGTTTTAACAGACAAATAAAAAAAATCTACTGGGAGTCTTAAGAAACGCAGTCTTACTGTCTGTCATATATAATTTCATGTTTTTTAATAACTAATAATTTTTTCCATTATCTTACATGATGTACATAATTTTTGTTATTCTGGATGTTATTTTTACTTAATAACTTAACTAACTAAATAACCTCCTTTAAAAACTTTAAATTACTTAGTGTCATCAAGTCTTTGAACTTTAGATCAATGACTGTTTATTTAACTTATTTAATATACAGGATTTCGAACCATCGGAGTTTTAACAAAATTGGACCTCATGGATGAAGGAACAAATGCTAAAGATATTTTAGAAAATAAACTTTTACCTTTAAGAAGGGGATATATAGGGGTAATAAACAGATCACAAAAAGATCTAGAAGGAGGAAAAGATGTGAAGTTACAAATAGCAGCGGAAAGAAAATTTTTCATGAGGTAAGAATAGATAGTAAAATATTTTTAAAAATATTGGTAATTGTAAATTTTAAATAAAGATATACAACCGGTTGACAATATAATTAGGTTGCTTCTAGCGACATTGAATATGATTAAAAATGACTAAGGAATTCATTTCTTTTGCCAAAAATTTAAATACAAGGTTGTACAAAAAGTCATAAGCCTTTAAATGTGAAAATATACACGTAAGAGCTAAGTTAAGAACAAATTCAAATTTCATGTCAAGAAACCCCGGAATTTTTTTGGAAAAAAGGCATTAAAAAGCAGGGGAAAAATTTTCATGAGTAAGAAAGAAATAAAAAATTTTTAAAATATTGAACGTATTTAAAAAAGACATACAAACTTGACCTTACAGGTTCTAGGAACAATTTTACCTTAAAATACTTAAAAATTACTTTTCCCGAAATATAAATAAAAGTTACTAAAAATGACCTTGAAATGAGAATATAAATTAATAGGTTAAGTTAAATGTTTTATAAAAAATTTTTTAAATTTTGGTCAATAAAATAAAATTTTAGAAACGCAAATTTGTTTTTTATTTTTTTGGTCAGTGGTTTGTAAAATACTTATTTTACACCTTAATTTATTTATTTTTACTTTGTTTACAATAATTAAAAACTTATACAGGGTGTCCCAGAATATGTGGGCAATCTTTTGGAATCTAATAGAAAACCTAAAAATATTGTAACAAGTTACCATAAACTTTTTTCCTACGAGCGTTCCCTATGGAGATACAGGTACATAACGGACGACCCTGGATATCGTTTTTTTATAAATAACTTTTAAAATACTAGGCGTAATTTCATATTTTTTCAATATGATGCTAACCAGATGAGTCTTCTTAAAATGAACCCATTAAATCATATTTGGCTTATTTAGTTTGCCAGGGACGGACTAGCTCTGACAAAATAATGGCAATTTTTTTAACACCCTGATACAGGGTGACATAAGGCTCAACAATATTATTTTTGGAAAGCTTTAACCTTAAACTAAAAAAATATTCTTGGTTGACATCGATAAAATCAACTGAGAAATAAAATATCATGTTTGGTGTTTATTTTTACTGTATACACTTGCTGTTTTCTAATTGTACGTCAATATTTAAAAAGGCCATTTTTGGGTCCATTTTAAGAAGAAAACTTTATATGAACGTATTCATAAACGTCTTAACTTTTGAGATACAGGGTGGTAATTTTTAAAAAAATCATTTATTATTAATATCTGTAATACACTTTATATCTTAATGAAATTTTGGGATACATTACTCTATCAAGAAGGGATTTTAAGTGTACCACATTTTTTATTTGCCCAAATAGGCAGGTCAAATTCTGTACAAACGCCACTGGTGGAAATAAAAAAAAAATGTGGTGCACTAAAAAATGCTTCTTAATACATAGTACATTTATGCCAAATTTCATTAAAACATCTATATTATTACAGATATTAATAATAAATGATTTATTTTAGAAAATTTTCCCAAACCTGTATCTCAAAAGTTAAGAAATACATTTATATGAGGTTTTCTTCTTAAAATGGACCCAAAAATTGCTTCTAATATTCTTAAATTTAAAACCCCTTTATTAATGTAAAAAATATAATATAATTTTATTTCTCAAACAGTTGATTTTATTGATGTCAATAAAAACCCTTTATTTTTGTTTAAGATTAAAGCATAAAAATAATTTTGTTGTCAGCTCTCTAAAATGCAAAAAATAATAACATAAACAAAAATAAATACTTTTTTCATAGGTAAAAATTGCTGCCCAATTCAGAGCTAGTCCTTCCTGGCAAACCAATAAGCCAAATATGATTCAATGGGTTCATTTTAAGAAGACTCATCTGTAACCATCATTAAAAAAAAAATTTAAATTACCAATTTTTAAAATTTTTAAAAAAAACTTTCCAAGATTTTAGTATTATTCGTTCAAAAAAAGTTTTAACCCGTCATAATATTTTTTTAAAATTTTTTGTTTTCTTTTATTGGAGATTCCCATATTTAACCTGTATTTACGTAATGAAAAAAAAAAAAATGTCATAATATAATATTAGCTATTATATATATATATATATTATATATATATATATATATATATATATATATATATATATATATATATATATATATATATATATATATATATATATATATTATATATATATATATATATATATATATATATATAATATATATTTAAATTATATATATATTATATATATATATATATATTTTTTTTTTTTGTGTAAAAATGATAACGTGTACACTGTCAACCGCTATTATTTTTTAGCCATCCTGCATATAGAAATCTCGCGGATAGAATGGGCACCTCTTTTCTTCAAAAAACTTTGAATACTCAATTGACAAATCACATTAGAAATAGTCTCCCAGCTTTGCGAGATAAACTACAGAAACAGCTGTTTGCTTTGGAGAAAGAAATAGGCGATTTTAAAAATTATAAACACGATGATCCTACTTTAATTACTAAGGCTTTGTTGCAGTAAGTATTTAAAAAATTTTAATTAAACTATTACAGAATTTAAACTTTTTACATGGGGACTTTTCACGATGACCTAGTCTAAAATATATATTTTTTAGGATGACATACAGTGTGCCCTAAAATAGTAATGCATGTGTAGAATTCTTGTAACATTATAAATTGAAAAAAAAAAAAATGGCAGGGGAAATTTAAAAAAAAATTGCTTTATTTTTTTTTAAATAATTGTTGATTTTTTTTAATTTTTTTAAAATAAAAAAAACCAACTTTTAGATTTAAAACAAAATTAAGGAATTTTTTTGGGTACCTGTATTATAAAAAATTTTTTTAAAATATATATATATATAAAAATATATATATATATATATTATATATATATATATATATATATATATATATATATATATATATATATATATATATATATATATATTATATTTATTATTTTTTATAAACTAATTTATGTGGTTTTAATATAAATTTTATTAAATTTTGCCGGGGGAAAAAAAACATGGTTTTTTTTTTTAATAATTAAAAAATTTATTTTTAAATTTTATTTAAAATAAAAAAAAAAAAAAATTTAATTAAAAAAATTTAAAATTTTTAAATTATTATAAAATTTAATATATTATATATATATATATATATATATATATATATATATATATATATATATATATATATATATATATATATATATATATATATATATATATATATATATATATATTTGATTTATACAAAATTTTTTAAAATTTTATGATCGCAACTAATATAAAAAATTTTTAAATTTAAATTTACAATGGTAAAAAATATATTTTTTTTTATTTATAGTTGGTAAACCTTAAACTTGTTTTTTGTATTTGAAAATTTTTTAACGATGACACAAAATACTGAAAATATAAAAACCGTAGTCAGGTATCTTACATTACCTTTAAAATGATAATTGCTATATTATCTTGATTCCCAATATTTTAGATTAGTTCAGAACTTTTCTCTAGAATTTGAAAAAGCACTAGAAGGTTCAAGATCAAGTGAGATAAATACCACAGAATTATGTGGTGGTGCAAAAATAAATTCATTTTTTCACGAGAGGCTGCCTTTTGAAATAGTTAAGATGGAATTTGATGAAACTGAATTAAGGAAAGAAATCGCTATAGCTATATGTAATATACATGGTATTCGGGTACGTCATTTTTACATTAATTTGTATTACCAAACTAAATTAAAAATAAAGTTTTGCTTCAGCACCACTTTCTTTAGATTAGGCATTGACGTTTCAAAGGTTATGGACTGGCTTTTCGTCAATTTAGAAACGCATTTTAATTGCGGCCTACATAATACCAGCCATATACATTCCGAAAATCATCAAGGGAAAAATGGCGCAGGCCTGGTCTTGGGGATTTCCGGAGTCTGTGTGAAAATGCCTTTGTTTTACCGGACTGTGTGGGCTGTCGGCAGCCCTGTGCAGTTTGTGTGGGTACCTTAAGAAAGGTAGGTCCGAGAGAGATAGAGCTACCATTGACAAAATAGATAACTTAACTTATTTGCAAAAAAACCATTTGACATTTTGAAACGCCAACGATCAACACCTAGAAAACCATTTTTTGGCCAGGTTGGGTTATATATCTTTTGCCTATCCTTCTCGCACTATAAAGGAATCATAATATGCCAAACTTTTCGGCCAGCCCATAACCTCTAAAACGTCATAAGAATAGGCAAGACCACTTTTGCTAACTTTAAAATGGTCAAAGGTTCTATCACTAGAACTGAAATAAGAAAGATTTTTATTTATTATTTTTTAATGAGACATCCTGTAATAAACCTCTTTAATACAAAAACTTAACAATATAATATTTATTTGGTCTTTTTCACCTCTTTTGCTTAGCGTTGACATTTTCTTTTTAGTCTTTAAGGAACAAATGCTTAATTGTTTTTGTTGGTTTTTACAAAAATCAATGCAGTTATAATCATCGGACTAGATTTCTTTTGTACCTTGGACCACTATTTCTGTGGGAAATCCCTTTCTACGAAATAACTGGAACTGGGGGTACTAAAGATAAATGATATGATTTAAAAGAGGTTGGAGATATCATTCTTGAAAAATGATATTCTTTTATTTCTCCATTATATCCCTACTTTTTTCATCAAAAGACTGCAATATCCATGTCTTTTTCAAAGCCGTTGGGAGCTGGAACGGGCCTCGTGGTGCTTAGACTTGCGGACCCAGAAGTTCAACAAAAAATACACATGAAGAAATTAACAGAAAGACTGCAAAAATATGTACAATAAAATAATTAACAATGTATAAGACAATTTAAAAAAAAACTAAATTTTTTAATCGTTTTGTTAAAAAAATATTGATTTTTTAAAGTTTACGTGTGTGTGTGTTGTGTACAGCCTTCTAAAAAAATAACGCTTTTGGTAAAGAGTATTCGATCTTATTTGGAATAGCGCTAAATGTGTGGTCCATTTAAAATACTGCGTCACGAATTAAACTAAATTAGGAGAAAATATAATTATCCGTACTGGTACTAATCAAGTGAATCCCGAACCCTTCAACAATCAATTTTTGTAAGAGTGAGATGGGTGAGTTCGGCGCTGATAGTATGGAAAAGTCGAAAATAAAAGATGTTCATCCCGATCTCGATTTAACTTATGGATGGGCCGAGCTTTCTTATGAACTACCTTAAGGAGACCTACCTAATTTAAAAATAATCCAATGGTTACACATAATAATCTGTCATAATATCAGGAGTGCAAACGTTTTTGTCTCTAAGCTACCATTTATAAACAAGCTTAACATATAACCAATAAACCAATCCTACCTAAATGGCTTTAAATTTATTTTGAAGGTCTTAGTTTATATTCGCATGGTATATACTTATAGCAATTAATTGACACTATTATTTTTCAGATAGGTCTATTTACTCCAGATTTAGCTTTTGATGCTATTGTCAAAAAACAAATTGAAAGACTGAAGGAGCCATGCTTTAAATGTGTTGATCTAGTCATTACTGAACTTCTTAATATAATTCATTCGTGCACTCAGAGGGTAAGGAATTAACAAACGTTAAATGATACCAAAACTAGGACGCTTTAGTTTTTTCACTGTTAAAACCTAAAAAATCTTGGTCTTATAATTTATTATACAGTGTCCGCCAAAAATTTTGAATCGTACTAAAAAAATTCTAGCAACAAAACCAAAAATGACTTTAACCAGTTTTAATATATGTATACGAGGTGTACATAAAGTATGAAACAAATTCATTATTTGCTAAAACAAAAAAATTGAAACTTTCCTCAGACACGTAAAAATAATTTTAAATTGCGCATTTTTTAACATAAAACTTAAATATACAGGGTGACTCATGTAGTAGATATGACCTTATCGATGATTGTTAAAATAGAAACCACCATACTTTAGTACAGATTTATAATCGCCAAGAAGGGCCGATTTTAAAAACACAAAATACCTATGACTTTGGATAACAGTTTCGTAGTTACACAGTGTTAAAGATTTGTGTACATGATGATTTATATCCTTCGCGAAGTAGATAAATGCATATTAATCTTACTCAAAAACTTGATAAAAAATAATATTGTGGCGGCATAACAAGTATTACCATAGTTACAAGGCGTATCATAAAGAGTAATTTCAAGTATTTCTAACTTACTTACACAAAATTAAGAAAAACAGCAAAAAAATAATTAAAACCAAAACTGTAAATTAAAGTCATAAAAAAAATATTTTTAAAATCAGCTTTTCTTGAAGATTATAAATCTGCAATAAAATATGGGGGTTTCAATTTTAAAAAAATCGTCGATGACATCATATCTACAATACGAGGCACCCTGTATATTTTTATTTTATGTAAAAAAATGCGCAGTACAAAATTATTATTTACGTGATTAAGGAAATTTTCAATGTTTTTTGCTTTGACAAATAATGAATTTCTTCTATACATTATGTATACATTTTTACTATCCTACAACTACGAACCTGCTATCTAAAACCATAAGTGTTTTATGTTGTTAGATTTAGCTCTTCTTGGAGATTATAAATCTGCAATAAAATATGGGGGTTTCCATTTGAAAAAATCGTCGATCTACTACATAAGCCACTTTTCTTTTTACTTTTGCAAAAAATGAATTTGTTCCATACTTTATGTACAAACTGTATAATATTAGAACAGTGACAAAACTCCCGTTAAAATCTAAGATTCTTATAGAAAATACTCCATAAGTACTAAATTTTTATGTGGAATTACGACAATTTCCAATTAAGTAAATGACCGTGAAATGGCACTAGTGTCAGTACTCCGATCGCGCGAAATTTTACACACTGGTTTGTGTTAAATTGTCGCGAGTAAACGAAAGTGTTAAATCTTAAGAATTTTAAGTTGTGTCACCTTTCTTTCAAATTAGTGATATATTTTTTTATCATAACTTGGTAAATAAGTAAAAATTTGATTCAAAATTTTATGAAAAAGCCAGATAAACGATAACAAACAGCATCTTTGCAAAAATAGCTGCCTTAAACTTTATGCTAAATCCTATAATTTTAAAATTGATATAATATTTATTTTTCTGGAAAAATTCTGTGTTGTTTTTTTTATAACTGCAATTTTACTTTAATCAGATGTCCCGTTACCCTGTTCTTAGAGAAGCGGTTGAAAGAATAATATCCACTCAAATAAATAAAAGGGAACAACTATGCAAGGACCAAATTAAGTTGTATATAGATTGTCAACTTAGTTATATGAATACCAATCACGAAGATTTTATAGGTTTTGCGAAGTAAGTATAACTAATTTTTATATTTACTAAAACATTAAATCTTGTGCCGTGTACAGATATATCCATTTAGACACTATTATGGTGTGTTGGGTTACTTTTAAAAATATAATTGTGTGGTTTTTACACAGAAATTTACATCTACCGGAATATGAATTTGTAGTCCGGGAGGCCACCGCAAAAAACTAGGCCTATAAGAGAACCGCCTGAAAGATTTTTTTTATATTACTATGAACTATAGTCAATTCAAAGGCGCACTGCTGCCTCAGCTCAGCGGGTTCAAATTAAAAAAAATTGTGAAAAATCGTTTTTTTTTAATATAACTTGAAAACTACTGATTTTAGGAAAAAATGGTATATAGTCATAATTAATGGTCTTATTAAACTACCTCAGTTCTTTTTCATATTTTTTTGTAGCCCTTTTAGTTTTTGAGATATTAAGCATTTAAATTTAAAATAAAAACTCAAATATCTTATCGAGTTACGAAAAAGTGCCTTTTGGTTAGCTCTATAAAAAAGGTTTATACATATTTCTAATAAAATAAATAATAAAAGAGATGTAAGCAAAAAAGTGATTTTGGTCATTAAAAATATCGCTAATAACAATATTTTATTGGTACAAGTAAGTATACCAGCTTCGATCCATTTAAAAATTAATTTAAAATGTTCTGTTTATTGAATAAAACAAAATATTGTATTGTATTGTAATGAACGGGGTCGCTCGGCTCTAGTGTAGCCCTCCTTCACTTCGACCTAAAGAGATCTTTTGTGAATACCCTTCGTTGTTTAGTGCCCGGTAATTCCTAAACCTTTAGCAAAGTTCAGGATACTACGCGGTGCAAGTTAAACAATATCTCTAGGAGTAAGATATACCCCTTCGAGGTATTTAAGCCGTTGTCGGGTCAGTTCTCTGCATTCACAGAGAATGTGTTTCGTTTGCTTCATGACAAAACCGATATTGTTCATCCTCAGTCTTTTCCATTTTTTTGAGGTGATACCTCCAAGAGCCATGTCCTGTTAGGAAGTCTGTAACCAGTTTAAGTTAATTTTTTTGAAGTTCCAGTAGCTTCTTTGTGTACTTAGGTGAATGCGAAATAAATCTTTTCGCCTGCCTTTGTCCTGGGATGTTGTTCCAGTAAGTCTCTTTTTGACTTTTTTCCCATGTTCTGAGTTCCTCGTAGAGGTGGCCTCTAGTGGTGCCACAGAAGGGTTCAGGTCCATAGAATGGTCTCTGTGCTCCTTCCTTGGCGAGTTGATCGGCAATTTTATTGCCCTCCACTCCTTCATGTCCTGGTACCCACTCCAGAGTAACTCTGTTGTGTTTGGCCAGTTGGTTTAGAGATTGACGGCATTCCCAGGCTAGCTTTGAATTAAAAGTGCATGAAGTCAATGCCTTCAAAGCAGCCTGGCTGTCCGAGAAAATATATATGGTTGCGCCTCGAAGGCCTTTTTTGCACATTCAGAAGCGCAAATGTCAATTGCATGGATTTCAGCTTGAAAGATGGAGGGAGCCATGCCGAGAGACATTGAGAGTCTGCATCTAGGTCCAAAGACACCAGCTTCAACCCCTTGTTCCATCTTAGATCCATCAGTGTACCAGACAAGTGAGCCTTTTTCATGCTTTGGTGCATTCTCACTTATAGTTTGGCGGTCTTGAATAACCACTTCAAAAGAGCGCTGGAAGTCCCGCACTATAGGCATCATGTCCGTGGGTTTGGTCAGAGCTTCAATCTTGATTTTTTCCAAAATTTTAAGGTGTCCACTTTACATTTTGTGTCTGGATTACTCTGGAGGCACTCAGTATCGCCTCCCTCTTTATGTGCAGGTGCAGGGGAAGGAGGTTCAACATTGTCTTCAGAGCTACCGTTGGGCAAGTTTTCATTGCTCCAGTAACGTCCAGACAGGCTAGTCTCTGCAGTTTCAGAAACTTTCCTTATGTAGTTTTATCCTCTGTTTTTTGGCCACCAGACCAGTGAGGTATAAGTAACTTATTACAACTGTAATGTATGACCAGTAGATCATTTTGGGTTTTAGACCCCATGTTTTACCACATAGTCTGCGGCACGCCCATAGTGCCGTTGATGCTTTTACGATAGTCTTTTTTATTTGCAGGTTCCAATTGAGTTTCTGGTCAAGGACAATTCCCAGATATTTTACTTCTCTAGAAAGTTTGATCGTAATGCCGTTTAACATAGGAGCTATAAACCTTGTTTTCCTCCTTTTTGTAAACGGTATCGGTCAAAATAGTTGAAAAAACGGATTTTCGTGCTCTTGATGGCCATTTTCAGGCTATTACAGACACTTTCCTATTATAATATTTTTAGAGGTCACTGTACACATTAATACCTGCAAATTAAGAAAAAATGTGACGGCTTAACCTGATCTTCAGGTTCACAACTTCATTTACTGGACTAATAAACAGAACTTTATAATAAACAACAAATACTTTAAACCTAAATATAATATAGAACCTACCCTTCTCTGATTTTTTTTTAAATTGTTGTAAACTTTATGATTGTTGTGTTTTATAACAAATTTATTAGATGTAAATTTTCTTTATCTGTTTCTATAGTGTTAGATAATAATGTACAAACTTTGGTTAGAATATACAAATTAACATTTATTACCTAAAACCTAATTAGCGTTTACGTAATATTGTAGTGCGGAAAATCAAGCACACAAATCAATGTCACGAACGACCAACGCCCCAGGCAATCAAGTTATTAGAAAAGGATATATGTTCATTCATAATCAAAGTTTTATACGAGGTGCTAAGGACTTTTGGTTCGTATTATCATCAGAAAGTTTGGCGTGGTTTAAGGATGACACAGAGAGGGAAATACAGTATATTTTACCATTAAATGGAATTAAACTAAGAGATTTGGAATCCAAGTTTATCTCGAGAAGACATACATTTGGTTTGTTCAATATCAATGGAAGAAATGTCTATAAGGTAGGTAGGTAGATAGGTTTAAAGTGAGTGGACTTTTTACGCCCTGCACTGCGACCGCTCGGTTTATTGTGGCTCACACCTTTTTATATTTCTCCCAATTGGGAGAGAGTTCTTACATCTTCTCTTACTCATGTCACTAGCGGACACGAGCACAATGTGTTCTGATGTGTTCTGGTGTCCCTGTCTCCTGGAGAGTATGACGTGCAGACGATTAGATCCATCATGCCCTCCTCTCCCGGTCTAGTGACGTGGGTAGCTACCAGGTCCTTGTTGCAGGAACTAGATGGATTGGATTAAGGGAACCCTTCCTTAGCACCTGTTTGTTCGGGTGGGATTAGCCCTTCCCCGTAAAACAGGCGCCGGTGACTTCGGGGGCACCTTACGAAACGGATTCACCCGTTTCGGTCGGCGCACCTTGGTCTGCTTGTGACCTTGAGTGGCACCTCTCGAAACGGATTTATCTGTTTCGTTCAGCGCACCTTTGTCACTTTTTTCCTATGAAAGCGGTTCTGTCCGCTTTCTGTTTGGAGCTAGGGAAGTAATAGCCCACCACGGCAGAGCCCCGCATTACCGCGGTAAGGCTAGATACTCTGAGAGGTCGCCCTGTATCTCAGAGGCACCGTTGGAGACACCTGTTTAAGGCACAGGATGTCCATACACTCATCAGCACGGTATGCTAACACCTTGAGTTAAGCCTTGTGTTCATCTTAGCTTCGGATCCCGGTCCATACGGTGGCAACAAGAGTTGCCGATAACCGGCAACTCTAGCGCATGTTCCAAAAGATCCTACTGGTCCCAACCACAAACGACGATGTGTGAACACAGCGGTTGGGCTATAATTAGGCCTATAAGGTAGGACTCGACTTAGGGTTTATTGTGTTAATTTAATAATAAAAGCAAATATGTTTTTGAACATTCATATTTCTTTAAATACGCAGTGTTTGTAAATAGTCGGTATCAAGTAGGATTTCACGTATTATTAGATAAAGGTGAAAATGAGTGGTATAATAATACCTGCGCAGTTTTTCGTGGACTCTCACAAGATAAAAAAAAACTAAGCAAAAAGTTTATTATTGTGGGTACGTACGATGTTAAATTATGTTATACAAAATTTAGGTCGGCATTAGCAAAATTACTCTAATGTTAAAATTTAAAAACAAAACATTGCATTCCAAACTACATTAACACCATTTTTAGCTGCTTGAAAAAGTAGAAGGAAAAATGTTTTCTCTTTTTCTCTTTGTCTTAAAATAAAAAGTAAAATTTCAAATTTCGTAATAGTAAACTTAACTCGGATATTTGTTAAACTTTTTTAAATTGTTCATTGTTTTAACGCCTTTAAACTCTCACCCTACTTTAATTTGTAGCATCCATAATATACAAATCGCAAAGTATTTTCTAATTGTTCCTATATTCCTATTTTATGTTTGTTCCTAAGTCACCCCTCCCTCTACAACTTAAAATTGTTCTGTTGGGCGGTACAATCTTTTCATAATTTTTCTCATTTTCAGAATATGTTTTCATCCTATTCCCTTGCTAGGAATTTAAAAGTCATATTTTTGTTATATTTCCAGTTTTACAACTGAAATTATTTAAAACAGGGTGCCCTTATCATATTTTATAATGATTTATTTTTTTTTCATTTGCTTTTTCAGATAAAAATTGCGCTGTATCTTATTTAATATCTCCATTAAAAAAACAAAGTGGGGGCAGCAATACGGTGATAATTTTAGAAAATAAATTGACGTTGTAAATAAGCTATAAGATTTAAATTCATCGTTTGAGACGTGCATTATATCTAGCATTTTAGGCCATGCCCAGGTCGCATACATATTGAATGTGAGGTCCATGTGGCGTCAGTATTTCGTCATGTGTTGTCCAAAACGTTATGTGACCAATAGGAGGCGGCAAAGAGGAGACGTCCTGTTTCTAACTTTACAGTGATAACTAATATTCGGCGTCCTTCAACGGTCAAAAAAAAGTCTTACCGTGATACTGTTAAATGGTTTAATTCTGCTAAGTATTTTACACATTTGTAAACATAGTCATTTTTTCCATTTTAGGTTCCTATTTTTAAATGATATAATATGTTCTTTTTTGCAAAATTTTCGGAGGACATTGAATAATTATATTACAAATAATTTAGGCACTTCAGATCAGATCGCAAAAAGCCCTTTACTTTCTAAATTTGGGAAAAAATGCAACTTTGTGCTGCCCGAGTTTTGGTCATAAAAGTAACTATTTAGACGTCTTTTGAAAGTCTTAACTGTAATATGTCCTTTGTGCGTCTTTTACTTTTACGTCACTTGAACGTTTATGGGCCAATACCACATGTTATCTAATGGACGTCACTGAGACGCCACGGGGATCTGAGTACTTATCTGATAATTTGAAAATTAATATTTACGTATGATGGGTACAGCGAGGTATAAGATAAAGAAATAATAGTAAATTTCTTAGTGGGTTTTGTTATTTGTAGTTGTCTATGGTAATTTTTGTTACGTACGAAATGTAACCCTAAATTCGTGTATACAAGGATGTATGTGTGTGTTTTTAGGCGGTATTAACCATTATGAAGTGATTAACCTCATTAAAGTAGAAATAATTATATTACATTTTAGGATAATAAGCAATTGGAACTAAGTTGTAATTCATTAGAAGAAGAAGATTCATGGAAAGCCTCACTTTTGAGAGCTGGAGTTTATCCTGAAAAACACAATGTGGATCATGAAGGAGTAAGGATTTTTATATATTTCATTACAATTAAACTTGTTAAATAAAAAATAAAACAGTTAAACAAAAGACGCATATATGTTAAAATTAAATTACCAATAGGGTATTTTTTTCGTAATTTTGATTTATAAAGAAAGAAGGTAAAAAGATAATACCGAAAAAATTGTATGTATTCTATTACAATCTTCGTTTTTAGTTTGACGTTGTCTTTTAAAAGTAGAAATTAAAATAACATTTTAAATAATTATAAAAAAAAATATTTTAGTCTTAACTTCATTCTTTAACGTATTTCTTATTTTTTAATTTTTTTATGTTTCTTAATAAATTCTAAAGGTTGTAGTATATACTTGTAAAAGTTGCCCATGCCCGATGAATCTAAGAAAAAAATAAACATCAAAAAACTCACGGTACCTAGTATTTAGGCTTATTGCACCTTAAATTTTTCTTCTTCTTCTCTAAACCACTACTTTATGTTAAAAACAAAAAATGGTACCGTGTTTAGTTAAGGCCAATTGTCGGTGCTATCTTTGTTTTTTTTTTTGTAAAAATTATTTCGTATACCGTTATTAGTATTAGTCTTTTCTTAAATTTATCTATCTTGCTTCCTTCAAAATAAACAATTTTCTTCCTAATGCTGAAAGGGTACTTACCCTTACATAAATGGTACCGTGATATTCACAAAGTAATTAAATAGAAAATATACTGCATTGCATTGTAAAGTACGTGTTTATTTTAGGAGGAGGTGGTCCAGGATACCGATCCTCAACTTAAGAGGCAAGTTGAAGTAATAAGAAATCTGGTGGAAAGTTACATGGATATTGTTAACAAAACTACAAAGGATTTAATACCAAAGACAATAACTTATTTAATTTTAAATTCTACCAAAAAATTTATTACTGAGGAACTGTTACTTCATATATACTCTACTGAAAATCAGGTATTAGTAGCACAAAATTAAATTACGCCGACAAATTAATTAAGCAAAAATTTGCAGCAACTTAAAATTTTTACACCAATATTTGAAAGACATGATCAGTTTGGGATATAATTTTTCCTGTATTATATAGGATGATAACCAAGCAGAACTTATCTATACAAAATTTTAGGACACATTGACATTAAATAACTTGGTCGATATGATTTAAAAGTGTTAAAAATATTTCTTTTGGTGGCTTAATGTACAGAGTGTTCCATTTTTAACACTTATAGGGTATCTCCGTAATTGTTAGTGCCATCAAAATTGTAATATAGCCGTCATGTGCTCTTTTTGGGTAAAACTTCAAATGATAAATTTAAAATTGGAAAATTTGTGCTTGCTTAAGAGCTACGTGGGAAAATAAAAAAAATAATTTCAGAATTACCCTATATTTTCTTAAAGAGAGACAGAAAAATGTTTTATACGAGTTTCTTTATAATGATTGTTGCATAATCTCCCTTTTTAGAAGTATACAGGGTCAAGTAAAAAGTTATCGGAACTTACCTCATTTTTTTAAATAGAATACTCTGTATAATTTAATCTAAAAAGATGGCATATTAATTTTTTTTTAAGAATATTATACACCATGGAAAATATTGGTTTTCTGTGCGATTTATTTAAACTTTATTACTTTAAATCTCAGTAGGCAATGAAACAAAAGCTAATATCCTAGAAACAAAACTATGTTGATATTGTAGCTAAAAATACATTTCACAGTATATTTTAACACACAAAAAGTAGAAATACTTGGCACAAGAAAAAACTAAGGAAACTTTAAAACGAAAGAAAAATTCAGAATTTCAGATTAAGGGAAAAATATCATCGCAAATGTTCGGATTTTAAGGCATTTATAATGTGGAATTGTTTTATTTCTGCAAATGCCTCATGGATTTTTGGATCAAGTTGTTGCCGGGTTTCACGACTCCTTTGTAAATTTTATTTTCCAAAACTCTCCAGAGAAAAAAATCTGAAGGTGTTAGATCCAGAGATCGTGGTGGGCACCTCGCCACGGTTTCTAAAGTAAGTTTTTATGTAATATTCTTACACAATGAAAGTCTTTAACACTTTTAACTTGTCTTTATTTATTCCTAATTTGGGATATTACAGTTGTTTGGTTTAAACCAGTATCACAGATAAAACGAATAACACTAATTACATACTTTACTTTACATTTCGACTATTCGCTTCAGAAGCCTTTTGCAGAGAGAGCGGCTTAACATCCAGACCAAATATAATTTTAACGCATGTGCGCTAAAGATAAACAATTTAACACGCCCAAAAAAGGGCGCGCTGTTTAAACGCCAAGCCTGGATATTACACTTTAAATACTCCCTTATTTAAAGAGCGTTATGGGTAAGGGCGCCACCTTGTTGAAGGTAAATCCCTATTACTTCATTTAAAGGAACATTATCAAGGATATCGAAAGGGTAAAAATGAAGTATTTCTAGATATCTATCGGCACTTAAATTTTATTTAAACCACTTTATTTTTAAATAAAAAACAACCTATGTTTACCCCAATTGACCTTATTGACGAACAGGACGACCCATGTGGGATTTGTGGAGTTCCAATGTCTTTTATTATGTCATCTTCAACAGGTTCAAGAATGTCGATTAAGAATCCGCAACTTGTTATTCGACATTCATCTGACCAAATAATTTTTTTGTAAAACAAATGATCCTCATTAGACTTCTTTAAAAACCATTGACAAAATTTCACATCATCACAAGGTGCAATTATTGGGTAATATTACCAACATGGGGAAAATATTTGTTGGACGTCAAAGTCTTTACACCTTAGATTTTTAAATTTCAGATTTAGTTTCTATTTTTCTGGTGAAGGTAGATTTTTATCCCTTAAATTTCAAAGTGATTTTGGAAAATAAAATTAGGATGTTTGCTAAAGACGACAAGACAGAAGTGATAACTTCACCAAGACAAGATTCCCTATTCATCTAACATCCGCAAATCTGAAATTGAAGACAATAAAAAATCGATCCGATCCATAAAATGCAAATACACTATGCATTTTGTCATATTTTTAGTATCTTGCTTTTTCCCGACTGCATCATGAGCATACTTTACCAGGTCTGACGGTTCAGTCTCATTCAATATTCACAAAAACTGCTAAACGAGCCTTAAGGAGTTTTCACTTCAATAAAAGTTAAGCTACTACTATTTAAAGCTATCCCATGATATACCATCCTTACGTGATTATGGGCCTCGACAAATCGTAACACGCTTTTTCCTCCATTTTTTGATCTCGGCCACGTAAAGAATACATATGTTTTTAAATTATATTCCATTTTTTTTAATAGCGCTAACAATTACGGAGATACCCTATACAAGTTTTGAGAATGGGACACCCTGAACATACTTCTTAATTACTTTATTCTTTTAAACATTCCATTACGGATTAAACACACAATAAGGTTTTCTTTTGACATACAAAAGAGGAATTTAATTCTCAACGGAATCAAAAAGACACTAAAGCAGTAAACTCATTTGCATTAAAAAATAAATAAATAAACACGCACAACAAATTAAGATTATATATGTCATAATTTATTAAAAATTAAGCTTTAATAGTTTGTTTTTATGGATGAAAATCCATTTATAAAGATATCAATCTAGATTTAAAAGACGTCATACTAAACTATATTTTATTTTATTTTTTTTATTTTTTTAGAAAAATCTCATGGAGGAATCCCCTGAAGAAGTTCAGAAAAGGCAAGAAAAAATGCAGATGTATGAGGCATGTAAAGAAGCTCTTAATATAATAGGGGAATGTTCTCTTGGTTTTACTAGTAAATTAACAAGTAATGAAATTTACCCTCCAATCAAACCTTCTGCTGAAACTAAAAGAGGTAAGAGAACAACGCACAGTGGGTCAAATAATAAAATAAAAATATTTTAAATACTTATACTATACTTATTTTTATAATTTAGCCATAGTGTGTCCCAAATTGGTGGGGAATGTATGGGGATCTTGAAAACCACGATGGATAGAAAATCGGTAAAATGGGGAAAGTTTTGGGCAATTATGTTAGTAACTAATCCCGTTTACTACATGGTTTTATCTATTCAGGTTTTTGAGAAATTTTGAAAAAACCTGAAACACGCATTTTCGAAAATCGGCCATATTTTTTTTAAGTGAAAATTTTTCAAATCTGTAAAAACTTCTTCAAGGCAACTTTTTTTGTAGAATATGACCGAGTAGTCAATTTTTATTTTCTACGATTCGGGTTTTTAGAATCATCATCAACTTTATTTTTTCATATGGACGCCATATTGGATTTTTACGCAGCCAAATAGTGCTTTTTATTCTGATTTCAACAATGTACATATAACATGTTATAATTTAAGAGTTTATAACCTCATTTATTTCAAAAAACAAATCTTTTCTCAGTTGGCCTTGATTCCGGCGAACGTCATTTTTATTGTAAACAATAAACTATTAGTAATAGGCAAAATAGATAAGCTGAACAGACATTTTACAGAAATGGGTTTCGAAACATAGCTATAACGTTAATACCGTGTTACAACATAACTACATGAAAGTTAATTGCAAGTGAAACAAAACAATGAAAGTGGTAAACTAATATTCCTACTAAAATGAAGATGTAAAATAACGACTTAAAATTTAAAATGTTGTCCATTTCTCTCAACATATTAACGATATTTTTTAAATAGTCCCAACTTCTATGAATGGTTGACTTAGGTATTGGATTCTATCAACATCCTGGTGAAGATGTTGATTTTCTTTAAAATGTTGGTTAACTGCAGCATCTCGTTTCGATTTTGTTTAACGTACTTCTTAGGTCGTGGTTTTTTAAAACTTCCGAATTCAAGCAAATTTGTAACCAGTTTTTAAAAGTATGTTAGTTTAGGATGCTGCATTTCAGGAAAATTGCCGAAATTCGTTTGCGCAGCTATATTAACATTTCTTCTGCTGCCAATGACGCTTCATGACATTCGCCGAAATCATGGCCAACTGAGAAAATATTTGTTTTTTGAAGTAGATGAGGTTATAAACTCCTAAACTATAACATGTTATACATTGTTGAAATCAGAATAAAAGCACTATTTGGCTGCGAAAATCCAATATGGCACCCATATGAAAAAGTAAAGTTGATGATGATTCTAAAAACCCGAAACGTACAAAATAAAAATTGATTACTCGGTCGTATTCTACAAAAAAAGTTGCTCTAAAGAAGTAAATATGACCGATTTCCGAAAATGCGCGTTTCAGGTTTTTTCAAAATTTCTCAAAACCTGAATAGATAAAACCATGTAGTAAACGTGATTAGCTTACTAACAAAATTGTTCAAAACTTTCCTCATTTAACCGATTTTCTATCTATCGTGGTTTCCAAGATCCCCATACATTCCCCACCAATTTGGGACACACTGTATATGGGCCATATCTTATTTCTGTTGACAATACCAAAGTTGTGCTGTGTTTGCGGCCCCTCGTTGATAGGTTAGTGCTAGAAGAATGTAGGGTCGCAAACAAAGTAGTTAAGAACAGCACAGAGCGACTTAATATAGATATTTACTAAGCAAGGGTATTAATAAGGGCGATTAAATTGGTTTAAATATGTGTAAATATGTAGCGCAATAATTTATTAAGAGGTAACAGGAAAATTACAAACAAACAATTGCATTTTTTAAACAATAAACTTTACCCATAAGGTTTTAAGTTTTTGTTTTTTCCTAACCTAAGCTCGACCTCCAAAATATATAGTTTTTTTTATTTAACCATTCTTAATAATTTCTGATACCTTTTTGCCCAAATTAATGTGTTAAAATGGTACTTGGTTATGATATTTAAATTGGTTCGTCCAAACCTTCGTTTCTGGCATATCCCTAACATGTGGAAAGAGGATGGTTGTAAAAAACAAACAGTAGTATAGAGTGTAAAACTTACCAAAAAAATTACTTTTACAACATGTTTTACTTATTTTAGGTTATAGACTGTCAACTCCTCCCCCTATAGCTTCAAGGCCAGCACCTCCACCACCTCCAGGTAGTGAATACTAATAATCTTGTTACGTATAAAGAAACTAGAAATAAACAAAACGTAGACTTAAAAAAATTGTTATAATTTCGAAATTTAATATTTTGCATAAACCAGAAATGTCTTGAACGCATCCTTTAAACACTTGTAATGTAATATTTCTATTAATAAAATAATAATATTTTATAACACTAAATAGGTACTAATAAAAATTCAGTAAATATCAGTTACAAAATAGTGCTGCTAATGATTGATATACATTTTTGAGTACTGCTTATAATGCCTTAACATTTTATCAGCATATATTCATGATAGCAAATATGCTAACACATTTTCACTAAAAGAGAATAATTATTGACTTTTGCATTTTCTGTGAGTTTATTTGTCGTTGTTTATTTGGCAACGTTTTTTTTTTTTGAAATGTTAAGCATCAAGAATATCCGTCTAGCTAAAATTTTTACATTTTTTGTACACATTTTTGTATTGTAGGTAAATGTTGATAAATAAAGAGTTGTAACTTCCTGGTGCGTTTTTATTGTATTTTATTATTTTTTTTATTTTTTAGGTTTAAAAAGGTATCAAAGTGTGAAAGATTTAATACCGGAATTTTATGTTTTGTCCATTCCCTAATGACAAGACTGTTTTAGGGGTTTTATCCGTGAGTAATAAATGTGCCCTTGTTTGCGGTCGTTTAATGTCTTGGCTGTTTGTTTTGTTTACGTTTGTTTATGGGCTTTTAAATATGCTAAAAAAATAGTGGTGATAGGAATTACGTTGTAACAGGGGTTTTATTATTTTGTAGTTTTAATTGACCCTAAAATATACTAATACCAATTGTTATCATTAGACCTCCTGCGCCGCAAAGTTTGCTTTAAAAAATAGCCTTTGGATATACGAATTGCTCCATGTTCATGTTTAAGAATTTAATTTAATTTCTTTTTTAATCTTGTGTAATTTTAATAAAATAAGAAATATTTAAAAATATTGGTTGTTTATTTTATATAAAAAATACTTGATATAGGAAAAAGTGGTTTATTGATAACATTTTAAAAATCAAAAAAGGGAAAGATTAAAAAAAAAATTAAGAATATCTCTTACTATTAATTCTACAGACTTTTCTCATTATCATCATTTTTAAGGTCATAAAATAGGCTTTCTTTTTTATGTCATATCGTATGTACCAATATCGACAGAAAAATAAGTTACAGGACAAAGTATGAAAAAAAATGTAATCAGAAAAAAAAAAACGATAGAAGCAGCACAAAAACCGTTTAAAAGAACATAATAACAGATTTTTTTTCTATAAACCAGTACCTATACCTAGATTTACGTGGGGCAAAATTTGAAAATTAATATATATATATATATATATATATATATATATATATATATATATATATATATATATATATATATATATATATATATATATATATATATATATATATATATATATATATATATTATATATATATAACAGGGGGCCCAAAAGAAGGGCCAGAGAACAGGGGGTTCCTTTAAAATAATAATTTACTAAACACCCGTTATCCGAAAGTTAATAATAACAAAGATACAGGGTTTAAACTTTTAATTTTTCCTTTTGTTTTTTCTTAATAATTCTTTAACAAATGACCAGCGGTACAAAATTTGGGATTTGGGTTTTTTTTGAGGCGAAAATATAAATTTAACTTTTTGATGTTGCATGGGGCCCACTACGGCCTACCTCACTTGTTTTAAATTTCGTAACTTTTTTAAGGCTTAGAATATTAACCTGTTTATCAAAAAATAAGTTACTATAAATCCATCTGCATCAAAAATGTATACTTTATTTAAGTCTCTAGGAGCAGCCGTTCTCGAGATAAACGCACTTTAAAGGATCTTGCAATTTTTTTATGGAAAATAAATTTTATCCAATTGTTTTCAAACTTTGCACAGTGATAGTTCTAAACACGCTGATTAAAGGTCTTCCAGGGCACCAAATCCGAAAACGCCTCCAACCCCCCCAAAATCACCCTCAAAAGTCCCCAAATCCCCAGTGACCTTTGAGAGCTAGGTGATTTGGTTAAAGAATTATTAAGAAAAAACGAAAGCAAAATTAAAAGTTTAACACCCTGTATCTTTGTTATTATTAACTTTCGGATAAGGCAAGTTTACGTAAATTGCATTATTTTGACCCAGGGAATCTGCTGTTGCTCTGTGTCCCATTGCTTTTGGGACACCCTGTATATATATATTTTGTTTTTCTTGTTTTGTTTTTTAATATATTTTTCTAATATTTTTTTTGCTTTAGAGGTTGACATTTTGATATGAAATTTAAATTTAAGCAAATTTTCTGTTAATCTATGGGTACAACAAGTCCATAGAATTTGGGTTAAAATTAAAAAAACTTAAAATAGGTCAAATTCACCCCTTTCCTAAAAATGCACCCCTTTAAGTAGTAGCATTCCGAGGTTTATCAATATTTTAGGGTAAGTTGAACGTATGAAACAATAAAACCCCAACGTTGTAGTTCCTTTCTAAAGTACATAATCAATAACCTATTAAGTACTAGACTTAAACAATTAACCCGTTTTTCACGACATTTCACAGAAATATTGAATTAACAATATATCGCTAATGCCAGTAGAATACTTAACTGCATTTTTAATACCTTTGCGAGCGGTGCGTGCGATTTTGCGTTTATATGTAGTTTAATAAACCCTTAAAAAACAGCAAAATGTTTTTACTTAGTTTTCTATTTAAATATGTACGACTTATAAATATGAAAACTCCAATCGATTAACACGTATCCATAAATGTAGTATTCTTGAGTAACGTGATACCTGTCTATGATATACCGATATACGATGTAACATGAATAAAGTGTTGTGTAATAAATAGTGCCTTTCATTAAAACAATTACCACCACTTACCACCACAACATTACCTATAGTTAATAATATCGACTTTGCTTAAGGATGCCTTTAAATATACAGACCCGGTGTCCTATTCATAGGTTAATCCATCGGCCACTGGCACCGTAGCTCGTCTATTACAATGTAAGGGCAAAGAAGATAGATATAGAAATGGGGTTAGCGACTGGCTACACGTGCTAAAACTTACCAGAAGTACATCTATCTAACGATAAGAAAGTCTAAAATTGAAATACGGGAAATATTTGTCACATACATGTCACAAATAAATATATGTATGAAAATGCAGCCCAAGATACTTCCTTACGCTAAATTTTTTAATTAAAATTTGTATTTAAAAAAGGCGAGTTATGGCAATCCAATGTTAAATATATATATTTTTTAAATTGAAATGCGAATTGGAAGTTTTTGCTTTTTTTTGCGAGTAAATGTACCTAACGCAATATAAACATTATTTTAGATTAGTAGGTTGTTACTAGATCTTTGGAACTCGTTATAAAGGAATATAAAAAGGGTGTTAAGTCCAATACGATCGTTAAATTAATAATTTAAAATTTTCTTCCTTTCTTCCCTTCCCTTCTTTCCTTCTTTTTGCTTTTTTTTTTGTTAAAACCCCTTACGGTATGATACAAAGGAGTAGTTCCTGAAAATGATTTGTTCTTGACCGTATGTTAACTCTTGTTAAACAAAAAGAAAATAATATAAGTTTTTTTGACAATAAACGTAATTAAAATTAATTGACACTTAAAAAGTTACAATGCAAATCATATATAAACAAGAGTATTTATCATGGTTAAGATAGATGATTACTTTTTAATTAAAACCAGTTAAAATTAAACAAATCGCGGTTTGGTCTTTATTGACATATATAAAACAAACCTTTTTTAAATCTTGCGATTGGTCCTATTGTTTATGTAAACCAAAAACTAGCTTTTTTTAAATATCTTGATAATTTTAGTTTCCTTTTATTAATAAGACTAAAATTTAGTCCGCAAATTTAGTTGACCACAGTTCTGAAAAGACCAAAATATTGCCATTTTCAAACCAGTGTTAACAAACATCTGTATCAGGACAAAATCTTAAACCGGTTTATGTATTTAAAGAAATTTAATGCAAATAAAAGCTTCTTCAAAGAACATAATTTTTTATAACTTTTGGCTACATACAAACTCAGCTAACATAATTAGGTTATCAACCCAAAAGTAATTTTGTTAGTTTAATAACAATATTGCAAGCATTTTATTTGCAAAAAGACATACAAATTTTACCAATCCCGAAACATAACGGGCCATTTTGTAAATAGGAAGTCTCATACTGCTTTTTAAGACACTTCAGTTTAAATACTACATTTTGGTTGTCCTGTAATTTTGTATAACTTATTTTAAAATCTTGTTCAGTTTTCTGAGTCATCTATTTGACAGTGTTCTTCTAACTTTATTTTTTATTTAACTTGTATTATAAGATGTTCTGTGTCTTGTAATTTTATTTATTTTTGATCTAGTCAATAGGTATGTCGCTACTGTGGGTGGAATTGTTTTATGCTAAATAGTGTAGATATTAAAAATATTTGCTAAAAATAATGTTGTTTTCTTTTCAGATATTAAACAAATTTCATGTTGCCATGTAGAGACTTAAAACTTAAACCAAAAATTATTGCTACCAAGTATTATTAAAATATAGATTTTATTTATAGGTTAATTATTAGTTGCTAGTTTATTTTTATTAGGTAATTTATTGGTATAATGTTTTAGAATAAGAAAAATTATAAATAAAATGCCTACATGTATAAAGCTTCTAAAATAAATATATTAATTTTCAAAAAGAATTTGTTTCATTTGGAACTTTAAAATACCACAAATTGGGCTATTAATATTAATAGAAAAAAACATTATTGTACAGGGTTTTCCCATATAATTGCGCACCCCTTTAAAATCTTTATTTTTATAGATAGAAAAAAATAGTTTATATGAAAGTTGCAGGATTTTTCATGAAGATTTTCATGGTGTAAGATAGAAAAACAAATGATGATCGGAAAATTAACAAATCACTATCAACTTCGTTATTTTAAATGGAACACCCTGTATATGATTGATAATTCAAATTCTACAATCTTCCTCTTTTCAAATATATAAACTTATCTATGTTCGATAAACGAGTTGCAAGTTATTTGAATTTAAAATCTGTTCTTATAACCATAGTTAGCCATGGATACAACCCAAAATTGACTTCTGTCAAATATTTATATTTTTGTTTGGTTTCCAAGACGAACCATGGCTAACGCGACTTAACTTTGCCAAACTTTGGGTTGTATCCATGGCTAACTATGGCTTATAAGAACAGATTTTAAATTCAAATAAATTGCAACTCGTTTATCCGAACATAGATAAGTTATATATATTTGAAAAGAGGAAGATTAGCAGAATTTCAATTTTCAATCATATACAGGGTGTTCCATTTAAAATAACGAAGTTGATAGTGATTTGTTAATTTTCCGATCATCATTTGTTTTTCTATCTTACACCATGAAAATCTTCATAAATAAAAATAAAGATTTTAAAGGGGTGCGCAATTATACGGGAAAACCCTGTACATAAAAATATTTTCACTAAAAATTTTTTTTATGGAAATGGAAATATTGGAAAATGTACCTAGCTAAAAAGTGGATTACTTTACGGATCTGTCAATCGTTACCTCGGTAGCGAATTTATTTTATATGGTTAATAAATAATTATTTTGGTTTTAAGTTTACCCCATTTGTGGAATTCTCTTACCAAATACCATTCGTACTTAGATTTTAAGCCGTATATCCTTTGCCAGGTTTTAAATACTTGCTTTAGAAAATTTATCCCACCGCTGTGTTCACACGTCGTCGTTGTCGTGGTTGAGCCCAGTAGGATCTTTTGGAACATGCGCTAGAGTTGCTGGTTATCGGCAACTCTTTTGGCTAGCGCATGGAACGGGATCCGAGGCTAAGACGAACACAAGGCTTAACTCAAGGTGTTAGCATACCGTGCTGAAGAGTGAATGACATCCTGTGCCTTAAATAGGTGTCTACAACGGTGCCTCTGAGATACATACAGAGTATCTACTCCTTACTGCAGTAATGCGAGGCTCTGCCGTGGTGGACTATTACTTCCCTAGCTCCAAACAGAAAGCGGACAAAACACTTTCATAGGAAAAAAGTGACAAAGGTGCGCTGACCGAAACGGATAAATCCGTTTCGAGAGGTGCCACTCAAGGTCACAAGCAGAACCCGTTTCGAAAGGTGCCCTAAAGTCACCGGCGCCTGTTTCACGGGGAAGGGGCTTAGGAAGGGATCTCTGAATCCAAACAAAAGGCGGACAGAACCGCCTTTATTGGGAAAAGGGTTCCCTGGCTTTAAACAGAAAGCGGATTGGACCATTTTCATAGGATAAGGCCGGAGATGCGGCCTCAAAAGGAATATCTGGTTCCTGTAACAAGGACCTGGTAGCTACCCTCGTCACTAGACCGAGAGAGGAGGGCATGACGGATCTAATCGTCTGCTCGTCATACTCTCAGGAGACAGGGACACCAGAACACATCAGAACACATATTGTGCTCGTGTCCGGTAGCGACACGAGTAAGAGGAGATGTAAAAACTCTCTTCCAATCTGATATCGGATTCATTAGAAGTCTGATCCTATTGGGAGGAATATAAAAAGGTGTGAGCCCAATAGATCGAGCGGTCGCAGTGGAGGGCGTAAAAAGTCCACTCACTTCAACCCTACCTACCTACCTAGAAAATTTAACTCAATCCTTTTTTTTAAATACTCGTGCGAAGCTATTAGACGGAGAGCTAGAGCCGAAAAATCATCGTCATCAGTAATATGGAGTTTCTCCCGTAAAACATGTTCATTTAGTATTGTTAATTATGTTTCCGCACAGGCTGACAACCTATTGGATACAGGGGGTAGCAATAAGGGGTGAAAGTGCAAAATTTTTGGGAAAAAATCGTCATCGATAACATGTCAGTCATTTTGGCCACATAAAGTTAAACCTCTAAATCCAAAAGGGCTAACAGATAGGTGGATACCGAGAACAGTAAAACGAGGTCAAATTATCCCGAGCGCTTACTTTACACAGGGTGTTTTTTAATTGAATGTCAATATTTAAGCGGGGAATTTTTAAGTCCATTTTAACACTTGTGACGTATGTCCTAAACGTCTTAACTTTTGAGATACAGGGTGGTAAAATTTTTAAAAATAAGTCATTTATTATTAATATCAGTAATACCACTTTAGATATTTTAATAAAATTTGGCATACACGTACTATGGATCAAAAGGCATTTTTTACTTTACTACATTTTTTTAATTTTCACCAGTGGCAATCATACTGAATTTGACATGCCTCTTTTGGCAGATATTGATCGTACGTCACTGATTTCTCTTAAAATAAAAAAAAAATTAAATCCCTAATCACTTTATAAGCAAAGTTGATCACATGATTTTTTTCAGTCCGATGCACGGTTTTCGCTTAAAAAAAATTAAAACCATTTTTCTGCATGATCATTATAATATCGATAAATAATATTACCATGTAGAGAAATATTTATATTTAATTTTTGTAGGTGAAAACCGTGCGTTGGACTAAAAAAAATCAAGAGATCAAATCAACTCATAATTTTTTAGTCCGACGCACGATTTTCACCTAGAAAAATTAAATCTAAATATTTTTCTGCATGGTTATATTATTTATCGATATTGTAATGATCATGCAGAAAAATGGTTTTAATTTTTTTAAGCGAAAACCGTGCATCGGATTGAAAAAAATCAGGTAATCAACTTTGCTTATAAATGATTGGGGATTTCAAAAATATTTTTATTTTAAGAGAAATCAGTGACGTATCATCAATATCTTCCAAAATAAGCAGATCAAATTACGTAGGAACGCCACTGGTGGAAATTAAAAATTGTAGTAAACTAAAAATGCCTCTTGTACATGTATGCCAAATTTTATTAAAATATCTGAAGTGGTATTACTGATATTAATAATAAATGATTTATTTTTGAAAATTTTACCACCCTGTATCTCAAAACTTAGTACGTTTAGGACATACGTTCATATGAAGTTCTCTTTTTAAAATGGACCCAAAAATTGCCCCCTTAAACATTGACATTCAATTAATAAACACCCTGTATAAAGTAAGGTCTCAGGATAATTTGACCTCCTTTTACTGCCCTCGATATCCACCTAACTGTCAGCCCTTTTGATTTAAACACCTTAGAGGTTCAACTTTAAGTTGCCAAAATGGCTGACATATTATCAATGACGATTTTTTTACCCAAACATTTTGCACTTTCACCCCTTATTGCCACCCCCTGTATCCAATAGGTTATCAGCCTGCGCGGGAACATAATTAACAATACTAAAAAAACATGTTTTACGGAAGAAACTCCATATTACTGATGACGATGATTTTTCGGCTTTAGCTCTTAGACCATATCGTAATTTTGTAATAACAGGTTTCCGTAAATTTTCAAAAGCAAATACTATTCGAAACCAAGCAAATTCTTAGCACTTATGGTATTTCCTATAATATTGTTTTATTAAATGTTTAGTTTTTTGAGTTTCAAAGTTTTTATTTTGTCCTTTCCCTATATTTTAAATATTTCCTGATATATTTCCGGAAATATTTTTGAAATACGTGTTTCCAGAATTTTTTCACCATTAACCTTAAATAAAAATTATATAGGGAATACTTAATTGTTTTTATTTAATATTACAGTATAATACCACAATCATCAACCATGCTTATCCAAATTTGTAAGGACCCTCCAGGTGGGCTTAAAGCCTCGGTATTAAGATTCCGGAAGTTTCATAGCTACCAGGGCCGCGCTGTCCACGTGTGCAATGGGCGCCGCGTCACACCAGAGCTGCTTAAAAAATTTTACGGGCTCCAAAAAGGCACCATAGTCAAAAAAAATATATAAAGTCTACCAAAATTTTAAAACATAAGCAATTTTAGAATTTGGACTTTTCTGTTTTTGTTGCAAATTTTTAACCCACGAGAAAATAATGTATTTTGTCGATGATTTAATGATTGGCTACATTTAGCAATGTATTTAGGTAGACACGAAAGAAGTTCTTGCCACTTTAGTAACTACAAAAAATGGATAGATTTGTCTTAAATATTTAAAACTAAAACTACAATTGACAGTGCCCATCAAAAACTTCTCGACATTGCAAGATAACGGTGGTTTAATGTAATAAAAATAATAATTAATGTTATTCAATTTTTATCTACACAAAATTAAGCTTTTCGTAGCCAACACAGTAAATTATTTGAAAAAAATAATGGTCACTTTTTATAGTGCATTGAGATGATAAGTAAATTTGATCTGATAATGACTGATCATATTCACAGTGTCACACAAAGTTCACAAGCTACAAAAATGCCCTCTAATTTAGGCGATAAAATCCAAAATGAAATTATATCAGTTTTGGCACGAGATATACAAAATTCCATTTTTAATCTTTGCAAGCAGAATAAATACTTTTCAATCATATTAGACTGCAACCCTAATATTGCACATTAGGAGAAAATTAGTATTAACATTAGATTTGTCCACTTTAACAACTGTTCTAAAAAATTAGAAATACGAGAACACTTTTTAGCTTTTTATCCAATTTTTACTACAACAGGTATGGGTTGAGCTCTTTTATTTTAGAGGTATTAAAGAAGTTTGATTTAGATATAAATAACGTAAGGGGCCAGAGCTATGAAAAAGGGCTCCAATATGCGTGGTGAAAATTGCAGTTTGCAAAAAAATATTTTATATCTGGAGTCAGATCCATGCCATGTGCTACTCACATGTTAAATTTAGTTGTTACCGATGTTGTGAAGATCAATCAGGTAACGGTCGGTTTTTATTTAGTCGAAGAAATATACAAGTATTTCTCAGCGTGTCCAAACGTTAGGATAGCATAAAACAACACTTCACAAGTCTGACTTTAAACCATTTATCCGCTACTCGATGGTCGAGCAGAATTGATGCTTTAAAGCTATTGTATATAAATTTATCAAAAATGTATGATGTGTTATGTGATAAAATATCAAGCTAGATTTAGGACTAAATATCAACATTTACATTCATTTGCTTAATGCACTTGGAAAGTTGATAAAGCAACTTGTTAGCAAAATTTTGCAATCAAAAACTATGAACATGCAGAGGCTTTAAACGCTTTACAAAAATCGACTTTCAAACAGATATAAGGTTTAATTATGTTATTAATGCAGCAAATAAAACGGCAAAAAAACTGGATGTGGAATCCAGTTTTTAGCCATCCACACAATAACGGCGTCGGCACAAAACTAAACAATTTGATAACGAACATAAAGACAAACCGTTTTTTGATCCTAAAACGGCCTACAAAGTTAATTTTTTTACTGTATTCTTGATCAAGCATTGAGCAAAAGATTTTTCTTATTGGAAAATCATGTTGACTGTTTCAAATATCTATATTATTTGAACGACAGTGCTGAAAAGTCACAATTAAAACTTTCATGTAAAAAGCTTTGAAGAAAAACTAAGGTTTAATGATCATTTAGATATAGACGGTGACGACTTGTATGAAGAAAATATACAGCTCCAACCTTTGTTAAAAGATTTAAAAAATCATGTATGTAAAATTTTAGAATTTTCATTTTTAAATGGTTTCACTGCCATTTATCCAAATTTAACAACTATTCGTATTCTACGCACTTTGTCCGTATCTATTGCGACCTCAACAATCTTTTTCAAAACTGAAGCTCGTTAAAAGTTATTAGTCAAGAGCGGATGACAAATTTATCAATTATCCCCATAGAGTCCTCTGTTTTAGATGAAACTGATTATTACGAGATTATAGTAAGATTTTCCGAACTAAAGGCACGATGAGTGGATTTTCTATGAATTGGTAGTTTTATGCTTTTACCTTTAGTTTCTTATATTATTACACCAAAGAAGTTTTTTATTTTATCATTTTAAGAATACCTATTTTGTTTGTTTTCCTGTTTTGTCTGTAAGAATTTTTGATATTTTTTTGTTTTGTTACAATAAATAATTGTTTATTTTTATTTAGGTTGTTTTATTTAACAAGACTTAATTTAATGGCTTAAAAAATAGTGTTTGTTGGGCACCACTAAAATTTTTGCACACAGGCGCCACCACATGTCGGCGCGGCACTGATAGCTACGGTTCCACATTCTAGATACTCTAGGTTGTAAGTGAAAAGTTCGAAGCTTTTCTAGATAAACTATAAAGGAATGTATAAGAGTGGCACTTTATGTTCTCTACAAAAGACTGCTTAGACTGGGTAATTTGTTACAGCTGAATATATAAAAGTAGCTGTAATCTTTGATACCACAGCTCATCTGTGGGCAAAAGAAAAACGGTTTAATGTGAGAGTGGAGTTGTTTATAAGAAGAACGGCTGTTCTTTATATAAAAACAAAAGCACAAAAGTTGTAGTGTCTGATTTGGGTTGCATACAGAGTGTAATCATTATAGATTTTTTTTTGTAATTAATGTTAACAGATATCTGACTGCGTCATGTCTTTCGGAATAACTGTAGATTACTAAAATAAAAAATTAAACCAATTTTTATCTAAACAATAATTATTTAATAAAGGGCCTTTTTTGTTTTTTTTAATAACAAAAAGTACTAGCTTTATCACTTTACTCATCAAAGACCGTTTGTAGGGGAATTAAAACCCAAAAAATGGTTCTTAAAAAATCCCGATTCGACCATTTTTCAATAGAAAAGCCGGAAAAACGCTTAAAACAGACCTTTTTTCAAAAATTCGATCTCCGTTAATTTTCAATATTAAGGGCTGATTTTTTGGGAACTCATAGTCAATAACATATACTTTGGGCTGCCGAAAGAAAAGAATTGTAGCATTAATAGTTTTTATTCAATCGCACTATAAACAAATTAGGCCCTTATCTTGCAAGTGGTCCGATTTGCAGTTTTAAAACGGCTTTTTAAAATTGAGATTAAAAGCTACAAATTGTATATCTCACATTTTCATGGAAGTTTGGAGAACATTGTTAAAAATGCTTGTAAATCTAGCGCGTCTAGCGAAAATTCGCAACCAAAACGTGGAGGGGGCACCCAGCAGCGAAGGAGAAGCGAGAGACGGGCTGCGTGCATCGGGCGCTAGACGGAATTTTCGCTAGACGCACTAGGTTCACAAGAATTTTTAACAATGTTTTTAAAATTTTCATGAAAATGAGAGATATACAATTTATTTAATCTCAACTTTAAAAAGCCGTTTTAAAAATTCAAATCGGTCCATTGGCCTAATATTCACGACACTTGCAAGATAAGGGCCTAATTTCTTATAGTGCTATTAAATTAAAACTATTAATGCGACAATTTTCATCTTTTGTCAGCTCAAAGTATATGTTAATGACTATCATTTCTTAAAAAATTAGCTCTTAATATTGAAAATTAATGGAGATACGAATTTTTGAAAAAAGGTCTGTTTTAAGCGTTTTTCCGGCTTTTCTCGGTGAAAAATGGTCGAATCGGGATTTTTCAAAAACCATTTTGTAGGTTCTGAATTATCTATAAACGGTCTTTTATAAGTAAAGTGATATAGCCAGTACTTTTTGTTATATTAAAAAAAAACGAAAAAAGGGCCCTTTCTTAATATTTAATATTTAAAAAAATTACCTGAAACAAAATTGGTTAGATTGTTTGATTTTAGTAATCTACAGGTTATTTCGGAAGTTATGGCGCAGTCAGATATCTGTTAAAATTAATTACAAAAATTACCCTTTTTTTTGCTCTAATGATTGGACTATAATACAATGGCTGTAAATGCAACACCAATATTTAATATTATTAAAAATAACGCCCAAAAGCATGTGTCATTGTTTTTTTACAGGTCTTGGCCGGTTATTGGTAGGGTTTTGCGAAACTTTGTAGGTATTGTGGGTGAAAAGTTTTGAAAACCAGTAAACTAGCAGTGTTCTAAGTGGTAGTTTATACTCACACTGGTTCTAGTCTAAAAGTTTAAATTTCGGGCCTTTTTTGCTAACTTATATCGGTCCTTCTTCTACCTCAAATTGAATATTTAACAAATTCTCTCAAGACGAGCACTTCTTCTTTTGTAGAACTTGAAGCTCGAAACTCAGAACTTTTGATTCTAGCTGTATTGCGCCGAACAACAACTTTAGCTATAACTTTTAAAATAATTTGAATTTCAAAAATCCTTTTATGGAGATATTCTTGAATATCTTAACTATAAAAATATGAAAAAACAATTTTTTTAACTTTCTAGACTAGAATATCCCCTTAGGGGGGTTTATTAATTTTGTCTAACAACTTAATAAACAATATAATAATAATATTACCGGTTATATGTTTTAAAGCAGGGGTTTTCAAACTGTGGGCGCAAAGACCCCAAAGGGGAGCGCAAAGACCTTCAAACGGGGGCGCGGGCAACTTGTATAGTTAAGTATAAAAAACCTCCGACCTCTGAAAGAATGCATTCTAGATTACATGATAAGACTAATAAATAAAATTCATTTTTAATTGAAAGGCACAGAAATTAACTACGATTGACGCCTGTCAGGAACTTATTGGTTCCTAAGTGAGCTTAAGAACCTTATTAGAGATAAACAAAAAATTACGTCTGTAGGCAGGTATACCGAAAGCGCGTACTCGACGCACTCGGACCACTTCGGGCGGCTAGTTTATGCAAGCACATGCTTGTTTGTTCATGTATGCGGGCGGAACGAAACGCGGCCGGGGTCTTCCCCCGCGCTCGCTTGCAACTAGTCACAACTCAGTCAGTCTCAACCAACTTCTATCGCCCGGTGGTTGTCAGTCACGTACCTAATTAATTTTTGTTTCAACAAAATTAGTTCGACAAAAAAGCGCAAATAAAATGACGATTATTTGAAATACGGGTTTGTTTGACTTACCAAAAATGATGGTGACCATCCACAGTGCGTCATCTGTTACGAAATTTTTAGCAATGATGCCTTAAGACCGTCTCGTATGGAGCGACATTTATTGACAAAACACAGCAATTTAAAGGACAAACCGAAAGAGTTTCTGGAAATTTAAAACGAATAAAGTTGGACAGTACAGGTTTTTTTGCCGAGTCAAACCAAAAACTACTTGAAGCTTCTTATGAATTATCGTATTTCATCGCTAAAGAAAAAAAAGCCAAATTATTGGAGAAACACTGGTCAAACCATGTATGTTAAAAGCAGCTGAGATCTTTCTTGGACCAGAAAGTATGCAAAAATTACAACAAATTTCATTTTCTGACAACACTGTAAAAGGGCGCATGGACGACATGGCAGAGGACATAAAAAAAACAAGTCGTAAACGCCGTGAAACAATCGCCCTTTTTGCAATACAGTTAGATGAGAGTACAGATATTCCACAATGCTCTCAATTGCTGGTTTTCGTACGATATATTCAAAATGAAACAATTCAAGACGAGATGCTGCTTTCTACTGAGTAAATTACAACCACAAAAGCAGTTGATGCGATGGCTGCAGTCTCTGAATTCTTCGCTAAACATGAGCTCGTATGGGAAAAATTGATAAGCGTCTGCACAGATGGTGCTCCTGCGATGCTAGGCTCTCGCTCCGGCTTTATACAACTGGTTAAGGAAAAACAACCCAATATAACCGCCATTCACTGCTTTGTACATCGCCAAGCATTGGCAGCAAAGACACTACCCAGTGAACTAAATGACGTATTTCATAAAAAGAAGTGCGTTAAATACACGACTTTTTAAGACGTTTTTTGAAGATTTGGGAACAGAGCACAAAACATTATTGTTTCACACAGAAATGAGCTGGCTCTCAAAGGGCAATATGCTGGCAAGATTATTTGAACTTCGCGATGAAATAATACTATTTCTCGAAAACCAAAAAAGCGAATTGTGCAATGAATTCAAAAGTCCCGGTGTCCAAGTAGCGTTGGCTTATTTGTCAGATATATTTGATTCATTGAACTTATTGAACTTAAAACTTTAAGGCGGAGATTCAAATGTAATTTATTATAGAGATGCTATCAAGACTTTTACTGAAAAGTTACAACTTTGAGATTGCAAGGTATTAGCAGAGCCATCAAATTACGTATGTTTTCCCAAATTATACAGTCTTTCAGAAGAAACGCGCTTTGTTAATGTTTTTCAAGATGCTGAAACTAAGAAAAAAATCTCAAATCATTTGCGATGCCTTACTGATGAGTTCAGTCGTTACTTCCCCAATTCATTTGATGATGACATTTATCGACTGGCGACGGATCCATTCCATGTTAAGGTAGATGCTCTGCCAGAAACACTTCAAGAGGAAGCCTTGGACATTAAAAATAGTTCTCCAGCCAAATACGATTTTGAAAAAATTGGTCAATCATTGTTTTGGGTCAACTATTACTCAATTTACCCCAAAATAGCAGAAAAAGCACTTCGATTGTATTTACCTTTTTCAAGTACATATTTGTGCGAAAGTGGTTTTTCTGCTGTAGTCGCAATAAAAACCAAGTACAGAAATAAACTTGACATTGATAGTGATTTGCGTTGTGCGATCTCTATGGTTAAGCCGAGAATTGTAAACCTCGTCAAATCCATGCAAGCTCATCCATCACTTTCCAAAACGTAGGCACTACTTACCAAATACTTTTTGTATGAATTTTGTATAATTTTAAAGTTTAATGAGCAATAAAAATACCTATTTTGTTATTGAAGACTTTTTATTTCTGTTCTGATTATTTAAACAGGAGGATGGGGGGCGCAAATTTTTTTATGGTCGAAAGGGGGCGTGTTTCAAATAAGTTAGGGAACCCCTGTTGTAATGTATACATTGCAAATGTAAAAAGTTCTTAGTATTATAAGTATTAGGGATAAGTTTTCAAAATTTCTTTTCATTTCTTTTTTGCAAGCGTTTTTTTACCATGCAATGTTTGTATGTTTGTTTGGATTAAATACTGCAACTAAATATTAAAGCAGTTATCCTTAACCGATTCCGCTAAAATTTTGCATACACGTTTAGTTTGGGTGACAATGCATGGTTAGCTTAGTGACGTCATACCACATCAAATAAGACTTAACATCTTTTTCTATGTACTCCACTAATATGGGTGTCAAGTAAACGAGTAAAATGATGTCACTTTAAATCCAAAATGGCGGAATTCTAAAGATGGTGGACTATGTTTCTGAAGCCGTGATATGGATATCAAATAGTTAAAAAAAACATTTTTAAAACAAGTTTTTATTGACTTGTACTAAAAAGAAGAAAAAAACTTTAAACACAATGAAACCCGTCATTTAAGTTGCATTACATAATTTATAATATTTTTTATAAGTTTGTCGAGCGAGATTTACTTATTTTATAAAAAAACATAAATAATTCTAAAAAAAAAACAGTTTTTTTCTAGAATTATTTATGTCAAGATCAAGTTACATATTGTATTCTTTTTTATCTACACAGCGACAAGCTTTTATATCATATGAATTATGTTATGTTATTAACCTCATGGGTTTGATTTCATTAAGAATTTAATAATTGCGTAGAATCGCGGCTCGATTCTTTTGGATGTAAAATGAACATGATTAATTTTTTTTGAGTTGTCAAATATTTTTATTCTTAAAGTTCATCAAAAATAAAATAATAAAAATGTCCATTTTTCGATTAAAAAATAAATTTGGAAAAAAAAGAAAAATCCAAAAACTGATATTTTTAAAAAACTATTTTTTTTTGTTTTGAATTTGTTTACCTTTACACGTACAATATAAAACAAATCACTAGAAACTGCTAAACCCAAATGGATGCATTTAAAACTTAAAAAATAAAATTTTATCTTTTTAAAATTAAAATTAACACCGAAAGAATTTCTTTTTTAATTTTTTTTAAGATTCTTAAATCCGCCATAAAATAGAACAAAATAAAAAAAAAACCTGTCAATATATTTATTTTTTGATTTTTTATGGCCAAAAATAGTGGAGCCCCATTAATGCATAATTACCTAAAATGTGTGTTTAAGTACACGTAAATAAAAGCTTGATTTTAGAAATGTTTTTACTATTAATTAATATATAAAATTCTTACTTAAAATTGCGATCCTTAAAATCTTTTATTGTTTTTAATAATACTACTCAATAAAATTAAAAAAAACACTCTAGCAACTTTGTAAGTCTTTATTTAAATATAACCATAATAGTTCTGGACAAAATGGCGAACGTATACATTTCTTCTTTGATCACGAGATAACCTACAAGAACGTTATATTTATGGTTTTGGTAATCGGCAGGGTATGCAGAATATGTTTTGGTGTAGGTATGTTAAAAAACGTTTAATAAGTACATACCTACATTTTAAATGTACCTTTGAATATTCAGAGTAGGTAAAAATGGTAAAGTAAATCTTTTTTTTAACTTATAATATTTCATTAACTATAGTCAGTCGTTGTGGACTTATAAACAAGGTAATGTGGACTGCATTTTTCTTAATTAGGCTTTACATAAAAATAGTTTAAGATTGTTGTTTAGTTTTGCCTTTGTTATTTTTTGGATATATTAAATTTCCTTGCATATTTAGAAAAATATTCAACTATTTTACATTTAGGGACTTTTTAGATACGACCTCTTATTTTTAAATTATTCAAACAGATAAAAATTATCGCCATTTTTCGTTTGTGGCTTTATTAGTATATTAAATTATTTGCGTTTGTCTTTTGAAAGTGTATTTGGAGGAAAAAGAAAAAAAATTGGAGAAAATATACAGGAAATAAGATGTAAAACCAAATACTTAATCCAGAAAACGAAGCCGAAAAAAGTGCAAAACTCGGCAATTTTGTCAAAATGCATAGATTTGCATGAAAATTTGGGATTAGGCTTAACTTACTCTCTTCTTCAAAATCTATATTATGCTGATGGGCGCTCTTTTTTAGGGGTAAAAACTACCCTTTATTGCTAAAAGCTATAAAACTATACATTAAATCTTAAGTTGAGAAAAATTTGACTTAAATAAGTTAAAAAAGTAGTATTTTGTTTCTTTGAAACATTATTTCAAATATTTTAGCCCTTAAAAATCAAGCCCCATTATGATTTTATTAAAAAAATTAACCTTAAAAATTAGTATATTATTACAGTTTTTTGCATAAAAATTTGGGATTAATTACAACTTACCTTCCTCTTCAAAATCTCTATTATGTTGAAGGTCGCTTTTTACTTTATAAGGGTGAAAACTACCCTTTATTGCAAAAACCTTTAAATCTTTCATATTAAAGCTTAAGTCACATAAAATTAGGCTCAAATAACTTGATAAATTCATTCTTTGTAACATTATTTAATATATTTTAATCCTTGAAAGTCAACCCTTATTATAATTTAACAGAAAAAAAAATGGTAACCTTAGAAATATTAAATTATCACAGAGTTGTAATTAAAATATGTGACGGCTTCAAAGTATTACTAATTTACCTTTGTAATTTTTTAATCCTCAAAAATCCACCCTTTACAATATTACAATGCAAGAAATAATGCAAAATCGAGAATTTTTTAAAAAAATGCATTGAATCGCATAAAAAGTTAGAAATAAGTTTGACTTACCCTTAAAATGTGCATTACGCCGATGAGCGCTTTTTTATTTTTTTCCACCACAGAACATATAAGCACGTTTATGGATTTTTAAGCATATTTCCTTCAGTTTTTGTAATAAAACGTTCTTTAAAAACCCATTTTGTTGGTTTTTTTTAAGAGCTACAAGTTCGTGTATATTAAAACTGTTTAAAACTCTTACTTTTTTAAAGGGGTGAGTTTAAAAAGCTGAAACAAGGTAGTGCTCGTCTATACATACGCGTTTTAAACCTTTATATTTTACTTAATTTTCGTCACACAGTAAATTAAAGAAAGCAAAATGTTTGTAGTTTAAAAAGCTACAATTTGATACCCTAGTAATAATTACCATCTTCATTAGTTTTCGAGTAATTTTGAAAAAAAAAATTTTATTAAAATTCTGAAATTTGGTTTTCACTTGCAGCTTCATTTTATTTTAAATTAAGAAATTTAAATGGGTTAAAATTTTAGAATGTATTTATAATACATAGATAAAGAGAATTGAAAAAGGGCTACGACTCATTTTAATTAGGTGTATTAGGGGTTGTTTTCGAAGATTTTTGCACTCAAAAAATTTTGATCTAACCTTATTTTAATCATAATTCACTCAATTTTTATGATACATCCTTTTTTTTTAAGAAAGGTCTTTAAAAATGCTTTAAAAAGTTATTATTAGTTTTCCTCAAAAAATACGTAGATAGATTTTGCGTTATTTGAATTTAAACTCTGAAATTTCGTGTTTGATGAATAAAAGCTACTTTTAACAAACCACAACTTGGTTTGTGTTCCAACTTATTTGGTTTTTTTTTAAAGCAAAGCTTTTACAGTAACATACTATCAAGTTATTTGCAAAAAAACGATTAAAACCGTTGATTTTATGGACGAAAAACTTCGACTTTCAATCGCGAATAACTCGTAAACTGTTCATTTTAGAAAAAAATACATAAAATATTTTTTTTCTTAGAAATTATTTTTCTATTGTTCTCTGATGTCAAAATATATTAAAAAATCCACCCCCAAGATGGTTCGGCACCAACCCCCAAGATAAAGGCGCCCTTTGGGATCATAAAGATTTTAATCCTTGGACTATTCCCTACCTACTGTCAAAATTTTTGGTCATTCTAAAAAATTATTAGGCAAAATGGTTCGTTTCCTGAACTAAAAGAGGCAATAACAATACTGAACAACAATCTTGAGACAGAACAATATTGCCTTTTTATGTAGGAAGTACTTAATAAAAATTATGCAAATGTTATCTAATCTTTGTAATAAAATAAATCTAAATTCAAGGGTAAGGTTACTTAATTTTTTCTAAAGAATTACCTTAACTGTAATTACTCGTTCACTCGTAACCTATTACAACCGTGAAAGGGAGAAACAATAACTAATATACATACATATTAATTTAAAAGTAATGTTTAAATAATTATATAGAAATATAAACTCTTTATTCTATTTTCTTTCTTTAGTTTCTAAGAAATCATCATCAAAATTTATATTGCAAAGTAAAAACAACGGTTTTCCAATTTTTTTGAAATCTTACAATAAAAATTAAGATGCTTGTTTAAAGACATAAATATATATATTATTAAAAATAAAATACTTATAGATACTTTAATACTTACCAAATGCAATTCGTCAATAAAATTTATATTTTATGGTTTTTATTGCGATGCAAGTGATTAAGAATATTATTAACATTTATTTAAATTATTAACGTGGAATACGCAAAAATTAAAAAAATTAAGTGTAATGGCCAATCGTAAATACGTTTTTTTACATATGGTGTGTTTATTAATTTTGGGTAAGTTTATCCTCTTTTTAATTACTCTTTAAATTAGTTATAATTTATGCAATATACTAGACAAGTTAGGCTGTAAAACCATTTCTGTTAGTAAGGTTAATCTCGTTAATCATAATATTAGAAAACAATAAGGATATAATAAGATAACACTAGAAAACTTGGCATATCAGGCGAATTATATAAATTATTTGTGTAGACTGTACGCCGCCTCTATAGTGCCCTCTAAATAATTTGTTTTTAGCACTACATATTGATTAAATTTTTTTTTTAAATCATGGTGTCATTTCAACACTTAAAGAAAGTCAGAAAAAAAATTAAATGTATTTTTTAAAAAGCAAGCCTATTGTTAACTATTTTCTTTCGTACCTCCGTCTTCATTGAAAGCTGGATAATTGTTTATATAATCACCTTATAAATTTTGCCTTTTGGAGTCCTTTCTATAAGCCTACTTAATAAGATGACAACATTAATCTATTTAAAATTTGTTTATTTTATTCACAACGAATTCTCTTAGTTAACAAAATTTTACGATTTTTTATACTCCCAAAATGGGCGCGCCGAGCCCTAATTAAAATTTTGCTTTAATAAAATCAGATGGGTCGTTATTTTTTTTAAATCGAAATATCTCGAAAACCAAACTTTTAACAGGTATACCTTTTTGACGTAAAAATGACAAAACAATAATTTAATTTACTTAAAAATGTAATCCAAAAAGTTGTGATTGTTTACAATAGTAAAAAGACGTAAAGGTGGCTCCCCCTACAAGTAAGAGCCGTAATAAGATTAGATTTGCATCCGTCATACCAAAAAACCCCCGGATACCAATTATTACTTCAATATTTACATTATTATAGATTTTATTAAAAAAATATAAAAATTAACTAAACACTTTAACAACCTGTATTTCGAAAACAAAGGCCTTGCGGACCCATATTTGTATAGACTTTTATGTTTATTTTTGGACCCTGACTACGTACCTAAAGGCTCATTAAGACTAGTATACCGAGTTTCGCAGTTTTTATAGTCAGTCTTACATTTTAGAAATTTGTCGTGCTATCTTTATGCAATTTAAATGGTTGGTAAATCCTTAAAGGCGTTCAATGCCTATATAGGCAAATTTGGGATTCACCTTTGGCGTACGTTAGTACGGGCAAAAGGCAGTTGGTCGATTTAAAAAAAAATATTAGCGATTTTTTACAATTTATCTATGGCATTTTTATTAAGCACCTTTGGGATCCCTCTTGTAAAAGTTTTCATAAAAATGCAAGCCAAAGTATTTAGACACAGGTTTTTAAAAACAATTTTTTTCTTTAAAAAATAATTTTTATCTAACCAAAACTATTGCTTAAATAAAAACAGTTTGGTCCCCATTTTTTAATTAACGTGTTTAATTAGTCTCTCTTGGTTTTATATCAAATTTCTAAATTTTTCGATTATGCAGAATTCTTACATTGTTACATTTTTTGGAAGAAACAATGTAAAAATTATGACAGATGTAATTATCTTCCAAACGTGATTAGTTTACCAGTCAAAAAGTATGTGATATCTGAAATTTTGGAGAATAAATATGTCCCGGAGTTTAACAATCCAGGGAAAGGTGGAAACAGTACGGTTCGTTAAAGACAATAACAGGGTTTTTAAACAAGCTGTCGCCGAACTCAATGCCCGACACCCCGATCAGCCACCCATTCGCCATAAATCTTGGTAGCTAGTTAGGTCTTAGAAGTAGTGATGGGTCATTCGTTCACTTGAAAAGAGTTTGCTCTTCTCGTTCAGCTCATCTTTGGGAGTCGTTCGCAAAGAGTCGTTCGATTGAACGACTACTTGCAAAAGAGTTTACGCGAACTTACACTTCATTTTATGGCGTGAGGCGTTAGGGAGGGAGCTTTCGAATCTCTCGTTCGACATGGATAGCTGATATAGCATACGGTCAATACGGTCAAATAAAAGATTCGCGCGAATCTGTTGTCTAAAAAAAGTAGGCGCATGATAAGTTAACTAACTAGTGGTATTACTGGGTGAGAATTTGAGACGAACGATGAACTTTTCGTTTGATTGATAAGAGCAGCTCGTTCGCGACTCTCGAATTGAACGACTCATCACTACATAGAAGACCAGTGCAGAAGTTTCCACCGAGGTCTCCTGACCCCAGACCACTGGACTATTATTTGTAGGGCCATTTAAAAAACAAAGTCTACAAGAACAGCCACGGAGTCAGGAAGAGCTATAGCCAAAATTAGAGAAACATGCGCTCAAATTACTTTAGCTAAAATTGGAAGAATTGTTCGACATGCAAGAAGAAAAACTAAGCAATGCATATGTATTAATGGCAGTTACAAAAAAAAAAAGACTATTTTTCTTTTTATATTTTTTTTTCATACTTTTAAAGGGGTGTTTCTGGCTAACAGCATTATTATTTTGTTCTTTGTTTTTCTTGTTCAGATATTTTTATTTAGTTTACTAGTTTTACAGACTTTTCAATAATATTTTTTTTTAATTTAGTTCATTAATTATCAATATAATAAATAATGAATAAATTATTTGTAATTATGGATAATAATTAGTAAAATAGTTAAATAAAAACCCACATTAATTAGTTAAGTCATACCAGAAATAGGATTTATTTTCGAGTTTAAATTATGTTTTCTTTAAGCCTAATACATCACTTATTAAAAAAAATAGTTTTACAGAAATTTTGCCAATGCAAAACTTAAAAAAAACGATAAAAAGCATAATTTTAAACAAAATATTTTTTGTAGTTGTGACAGAAATGAAGAAATTGTGAAAATTCAAAATTTCTCGGAAATCGTCTCTCGGGGTCGCTGGTTGCAAATCCGCGGCCAATAATCATGTAAGGGTGGTTGCACCCCATCAAAACCACCCCTGGGAGTGACAGAAATTAAGAAATTTTAAAAATTCAAAATTTTGGCCCGGGAATCATCTCTTGGGTGTAGGAGTAGTTTTATCTCATCAAAAGCACCCCTAGGAGTTACAGAAATGGGAAATTTTGTTTGGGTTTTTTTAAAATAAAAATAACTTAAAAAACTATTTTATTACACTCGTAATTATTAATTATATTAAAAGTTTGTGGTAACTAGACTTTTGATTTTGATTCGTAATCAGCGATCCTGAAAACCCCCGAAAGACGATTTTCGAGGAATATTTTGAATTTTAAATATTTTCTATTTATTAGAGTGCAACCACCCTTACACGATTTTGTACCGCGGATTCGTAATCAGCGACCCCCAAAAAACCCTCAAACGACGATTACCGAGATAAAATTTTAACTTTTTTAAATTTCCCCATTTCTGTAACCCTAGAGATGGTTTTGATGAGGTGCAACTACCCTTACACGATTTTTGACAGCGATTCGTAATCAGCAAAACCCCCGAAAGACGAGTTCCGAGGTGAAATTTTGAATTTTAAAAATTTTTCATCAGTTTTACTATTGGAGATTATTTGGGGGTGGGAAATCTACCCTAATTTTTTAATTTTTCATTGCAAGGCAGCTGTAAGTGGTGATAAATGTTCCTAAGGGTCTACAGAATACGTACAAACAAAAATTTTTAAAATCGGAGGTGTTTATCATTTTTTCCAGATTTTACAGTATTTTCCGACTTATTTACTGGGCTATTAACCGGACCTGCATCTAGATCTATTTTGATTCCTGTGTAGAATGGTGGTACACTCTAGTTGCATAAAAAATACCTATACTTTAAAAAGCATTATAACATACATGAATATGTGTGTTAAAGACAGTAAAATGTATTTTACAATAAAATAAAATAAAAAGTAAAATACAGGCAGAGATCCAAAGTAACATTATTTTCCTATTACTTTATAGGTAATATAGGTGCCAAAGGTGCTTTTATACTTTACCTAATCTATTTAGGAATCTACCAGCTCTTCCGAGCCCAACAACCTTTTTGTCTTTGTTGTTTAACGTCACAACCGATAAAGTAAGTGAACTTGCCGACACGTTTGCTTTTACCGAACGGCATATATCACCTGACGATATAAGAATATTATCATATAAGGAAAATGGGTATTTTACTCTATATCGAGTTAATGGTAATAGACCACCTATAGAACCAGACCAAGATATTAAAATAATAATTCACGGATTTCAATCTTATGGTAAGTACGATCATGATGTAAATAAACAAGGTGTACCTATGCGATAGCGTAACCAAAATTTGTTCCTAACTGCTCTGATCCAAATCCGCCATGTTGTGCTTTGTTTGTTTACATTAAATTTACGTAATAATAATGCGACAAACTTTCAAATTCTCAAAGGTAATGTAAAATTTTTTAAAACATGCCGGGTTGCAGTGTGAAAAATTGCCATACCTGCAGTAAAATAATATTAAAGTAAAAGTGGATATTAAGGTATTTCAAACACGCGCGAATTTTCGAGTGTTTCCTTACATTATGAAAATGATATTTTAAATGTCGACAAATTACATTAACAGAAATAAATATTTGTATCATTGTTTTAAACATTTAGTAATTTTAAAAATAATCCATAAATACTAAAAGAAACGGCCTTTTTTGTCTTATGATAGTCCACAAAGGCCTAAAGTATAGGTAGTAACGTACCCTGGGTATCTTAAGTAAAAAAGGAAGTTTAGTTATAAGGAATTCAAAAATTTAAATTATTTTATGGAATAGGGTAAACCTTTAACAGCAGTAGTTTCCACAATGTACAGGATGTCCGGATTTAGTTGTAATTGCAGGATATTTTAGTTATTATTAGAGATAGAGACTTGTGATTTTCGCAAAGTGTCGCTACTTTTTGATGACACAAAAGATGACAGTAAAAGATTTTTTATGGTTTTTTTAGGTATTTTGTAACCTACAGCAACAGTTAAAACTTGTAGTAGGTATTTTTACGTAAAATCCAGTGATCCAGTTAGATTTTTTAAAAAATTTATATTTTTCGACATATGAACCACACATATGCTTATTTCATGAAGTACCCTGTATGTTATTAAATCATTAAATTATGTAAGATGTGAGCTTTTAACAAATATATAGGTCTCTATAGTTTTTTTTTGTAATTTTTAGTTCATAAATTAAACTTTTAAAAATTTTAATTTTGAGTAGTAAGCCGTGTTCATATAATCCCAACTAAAGTATTATTTATTAAAACCAAAAAAAATAATTAAATTTTTATAAATTTATTTCTGTTATTTTAACTACCACAATGTACGCTACCTAAAGTGCAAATTCTATAAGTATAACTAAAATGAACTTTTTTTAAATTACAAGTAGCGTAAATCAAACTCTCTCCATAAAAAGTTAAGTTTTAAGTCTACGCCTAAATCCTATTTTTAATAGTATTAAATTTCATATCAAATTTAAAATCTAACCTTATAAAATTAAAGTGCGAAAACTAGTTACTTATTTAGTTGGTAAAAATATTGCTCAAACTGCATTTATAAACATTAATGGACGGCCTTCAAAATTTCTACATTCTTGTTCTGTGGCATTCCGAAGTTCTTAAATTGTATGATGTTGAGTACAAATACATTACTTTCGATATAACCTCAATGGAAAAAATCCCGAATTATTAAATCGGGTGACCTATGAGTCCACGTTATTAGGCTATGGGTGACAATGCCATGACTTGAAAAATTATTATTCAAATAGACTCTTATTATTTGTGGATTATGTGCAGGGGCATCGTCTTTCTGAAAATAAAACTGATTTCACTGAGCTAATCGTATGTTCAGCTAAAGTATTTTTGAGAATATTAAGGTATCTATTCCCAGTTAAACTTCCTTATGAAGTCTCCTACTTTCTGCGTAATCAGAAACATAACTACCACTTGCCATATTTACCATACCATACCATATCAACTTCAAAAATGCCAATTTTTTTTATATAAACTTTAACTCCTCCCTACCCAAGAGGTGTATTTTCAAAATTGTTAAAACTGATAAATTTTAATCGTAATTAATACCATACATAACAATTGTCATACTTCTAAATCTAGAAATGACGAAGTTCCACACAAACTTGTACCATCCCCCTCATTCTACCCTGGGGTAGGGGTAAGGAAGTTTTCTACTATCCATTCTAAGCTAAAGTCTCCGATTTATCTGGGTTATCAGAAGTCTAATTACCAGCCCTCATATTTACAACAAAAATGACATTTTTTTGTACATATAAATTTCATCACCATATAAACCTCTACAACAAATGTAATCTAAAAAATATTAAAACAGACTATTTTTAATCATAATCAAAAGCCTAAATGCCAATTTTCATAATTCTAAGTCCAGAAATGATGAAGTTTAATACAAACTTTCAACCCCTTCTCTCCTTTAGGAGGTGAGTTTCGTAAAAATGTTTCCTAGCCTATGTTTATCAGGGATAATGTAGGATTCTAATGGTAAAATAATTTTTTAAATCGGTCAAGTAGTTTTGAAGCTTATTTAATTCAAACAAACAAACAAATCAAATCTTTTCTCTTTTTAATATTAGTATATGTATGGATAATATTTACACAATTATATTTTAGGCTTTACTAATTGGGCAAAAGCCATGGCTATGGCGTACCATAAAATTGGGGTAAGAAACACTATAACTTTAGACTGGAATGGTGTAGCAGAAAAGGACTATTTTACAGCCGCAACTTCAACAAAAAATGTAGGAAACCGCATTGGAGACTGGCTGTTCTATACACTTTTAATGGGTAATTCTACTAATCTAAGAAATGTACATTTAATTGGACATTCTTTGGGAGCTCATATCTCTGGTTTTATTGGAAAAAGAATTATCGAAATAACAAACGGAATGCATCCTATAGGAAGAATTACAGGTAAAAGTTGCTAATGAACGTGACGACAATAAAATTCTTTAAAAATAATGTATTTTCATAACTCTTATTTTACCCGCTATTAAATTAAGGTATAATTTTTTGTCATATAAACCATTTTTTGAGTTTTTTATTAAAATCTTAGTCCAATTAAATTGGAAAATTCTGCAAAAAAATATAAATGGCAAACGAAGATACTTTTGGTTTAAATGCAATAAGAAATGTTTATATATTTTATCGTAATAAAGTTGCAATTAAAAGCTAATTATTTTAAGGATTAATGCTCGTACCCGATCGAGTAGTATTTTTAGTCGAGCACTTTTCCATAAAAGAAATATTTATACATGTCTCAAATTTAAGATAAAATTATCAATAATTTCTTAAAATCGAAAGCTATCAAATCAAATATTAAGTTATACTTAACTGCCAATTTTAAATTTTTCTTTTGTGTGGTTTTTAAGATAAATTGTATGTTACAAAACTTTACCTAAAAAAATAAACCATATTTTATTAAGAGTAACAATGCTTTTGCAATACGTGCTGAAAACTTGAGAATTTCAATCCTCGCGAATTCACTTCGCTATTCAAATTTCAAAATTAAAAAAAAATACCCATGACACACTCTATATATTTAAACGTCACACTTGATAACTTAAAATCGTCGGCCTCGGGAGAAAAAATTTGGCTAAAGTCCATATTTACACAGATTAAAAGGAAAATGGCCCAAGTCACCGTTGTCACGGCTAAATAAAAAAACGGATCAAGTAAATTTTAAAACAAATTTTTTACAAAAAGATATTTCTTGCCCAAAAGACAAACAGGTAAAATATTAAAGTGAAACAGTTTTATTTTTCTCCTATAAAATTTGCGGCCTAGTGATGATCGCGTAGTTAAATTTAGCAATGGACTAAGCAATTGTTAAAAGTTAACAACGGTTTGGAATGTTTAACAAAATGTCAGATTTTGACAGGTTGCCTACTAAAATCATTGAATAACACTGACAATGACATTTTGTTACACATTCTAAACCGTTGTTAAATTTTAACAATTGCTAAGTACATTGCTAAATTTAATAACGCGATCATCACTCGGCCGTTGGCCTACCAAATGTCATTGTAAACAAAAAAGGTACATCACTTAGGATGCCAATATCAAAAAATGTCATATTTTTGTTATTGGCATCCTAAAAGATCGTGACAGGATGACAGCAGTCAAATTTGACCGCTTTCATCATTTAGAAGCCCATATCAAAAAATTTTATAGAATCTTTTTTGTTTGTTATGATTTTTTACGTTATTGAGTGTGACTTTTGAATATATAGATTGTGTTATAAAGAATCTATTATTTTTTTTAAATTTCCCCAATTTGGCCATGCGGGATCGTTTCGCGAGAATCGAAAGCTCCTTACCCCAAATTTCCAGCGTGTATTGAAGAAACGTTATAAATGTAAATAAATAGGGTTTGTTTTTCCGGTAAAAATATGTTTATTAACAGCTATTAAACGACAAGAAAGAAACATTTAAAATAAGACCGTTAGTTTGAGATTTAAAAATACTCTTTAAAAAACCTGGGTTTCGATTTGACAAAATCATCGATAAAGTCGTTTGGAACATACTCAATAAATATAAAATTCTAAAGAAAAGAGCGCGACTTATCGTTAGGTCCATTTTTTAAAAAATAACTTGTTTTTGACTTACCAAACTTATTTCAAGTTGTAGACTCACACTGCATATTTGGATATTGTACGCAAGTGTGTCAGGTTGTTTAAGTGTTAGATGTGGTAGACCATAGGTAGGTTTAAGGTAGGTTTAAAGTGATTGGACTTTTTACGCCCTCCACTGCGACCGCTCGGTCTATAGTGGCTCACACCTTTTTATATTTCTCCCAATAGGATCGGACTTTTAATGAATCCGACACCAGATTGGGTTCCTCTTACTCGTGTCGCTACCGGACACGAGCACAATGTGTTCTGATGTGTCATGGTGTCCCTGTCTCCTGGAGAGTATGACGAGCAGACGATTAGATCCATCATGCCCTCCTCTCCCGGTCTAGTGACGTGGGTCCTTGTTGTCCTTGTTACAGGAACCAGATGTTCTTTCTGAGGCCGCATCTCCGGCCTTATCCTATGAAAACGGTCCTATCCGCTTTCTGTTTAAAGCCAGGGAACCCTTTTTCCTATAAAGGCGGTTCTGTCCGCCTTCTGTTTGGATTCAGGGAACCTTTTCTAAGCACCTGTTTGTTCGGGATGCATTAGCCCTTTCCCGTGAAACAGGCGCCGGTGACTTCAGGGGCACCTTACAAAACGGATTCACCCGTTTCGGTCAGGGCACCTTTGTCACTTTTTTCCTATAAAAGCGGTTCTGTCCGCTTTCTGTTTGGAGCTAGGAAAGTAATAGTCCACCACGGCAGAGCCCCGCATTACCGCAGTAAGGCTAGATACTCTGAGAGGTCGCCCTGTATCTCAAAGGCACCGTTGGGGACACCTGTTAAAGGCACAGGATGTCATTCACTTATCAGCACGGTATGCTAACACCTTGAGTTAAAGCCTTGTGTTCATCTTAGCTTCGGATCCCGTTCCATACGGTGGCAACAAGAGTTGCCGATAACCAGCAACTCTAGCGCATGTTCCAAAAGATCCTACTGGGCCCAACCACAACGACGATGTGTGAACACAGCGGTTGGGTGGTAGACCATAGGTCTGTTTGTTATTCAGAAATAGTGTACACTTTTTACACTTTTTTTCGTAAGCGCTAAATTTTCTTGTACATTGATTGGCTCGAATACCCTTTAGTTTGTTATATGTGCAACAGCACGGATTTTATTGATTTTTATGGTAATTTTTTAAATCCTTTTTTTTGCCCCACAGGTTTACATTTTTATAAATTTTTATGACTTAGAGACATAGCAACACAAAATGGCATCTACCCAACGTTATTAGAAAATGCCATCCATCATGAAATTGTAGCCAGCCGATACTCTTCCACATTATAGTACAACAATAACAACATTGCCTGACATAATTCTATGTAAAATTTCTAGAAAATTGACCTAATAATTTTGTTTATTACATGACAATAGTCTGCCACACCAATCGAATGTTTTCATAAGTAAAATTTATTTATTAATATACAGGGTGGCTAAACGAAAACGAGCAAAGGTCTTTTTTGGGTATATTTCAGATTTTGGAGAAAAACGCATGTACCCATATTCATTTTTTTCAAGAGGGAACTTTTTAGTTATATACAGCAACTTCTATCCCACCCCTGAAATCTTAAATGAAAAGGGGGGTCCAGTTTAACCTTGTTTGAAAGCTCTTTCAATTCTTTTTATGTAGATACCTACATTAAGCCGTTTTAAAATACAAACTCAAAATATCAAATTTTTTTGCTGCATTAAACAATTCTAAATAACAACGATTGGACCGGTGTACTTTTATTTTAAAGATTTTTTTTTATGCTGGGACAGGATCCCTAACTGCAACGCGATGACAAGGTTGCGTTCAACCCCTAAGATCTAAGAGGGAAAGTAGGTCAAGTAGCACCTGTTTAATACCTACAATAGCTTATTTGATGCAGTGGTTTTCGATATACAAGATACCTATGCAAAAATAAATATGGAATTCTTGTTTTTTGATTTATTAAATTGTCTTTTTACTGCATGAAAGTCGCAGAAGTGGATTATTTACTTTAACTTTTATTTTTGTTAAAAAATAATTATTAACTCTAAAATTTAGTAGAACCACCTTGTGTATTAAAAATTGATCTACCAAAAGATCATTAATAATATTTGATTTAAAGATCAGCTATTTATAATTTTGACTCCAGTAAATTTATTGTAAGAAAATAACTTATTCAATTAAAGGCAGATTTATTAAATGTCCTTATGTTAATATAATAAAAAGATAAAAAGTCTTTAAAAAGGCAATTTGCTCGTTTTCTTTTAGTCACTCTGTATGTAAATAAAATAGACATTTAATACAAAACCTATAAAATAATAAATCCCTAAATATTTAAAAAATTCTCCATTTTATATATATGTTTTTATAATAAAATCTACATGTGAACAAGCGACTGATAAATCGGTTAGTATTTTCCTTTATCCTACCAAAGAAAATATTTAACGCAAAAATATGTGCATTAGAGTTTAAGTAAAACGAATTGTGTTTTTACACGCCACTTTGCATATCCGATGGGGAGTCGTGAAAAATTTATACGTTTGCTGTCATCGAGAATGTTTACGTGTTTTAGGAACTAAATACAAATTTTAAATACGCTTTTTAGAAGTAATGGGCTTTTGGAGTAGTTTACAATAAATGAATGGAAATTGCTTTCCTTGCCATTATTCTAGTTGGGGTAAGGGTAAGTTTGGTTAGACTGGTATTGTTAAGTAATTTATCAATATATTATTCTGAATAGTAAAATCAAATATACAAAGAATTAATAATACCAGTGTTTAATTCGTTATCTTACTATTTTTGACAGTTTGCAACTGAAATTTAAAATATTTACATTTTTATATCTAAAAAGGTTTAAATAATTGGTCAGCTAATTTTGTTCAATTTAGTACATATACGGTGTAAGTAGGAAAATTGGGTTTTATTTTAATTTTTTGAACACGGTGTGCCTGTGGATATTTTTATTTTATACTGAACAGTAAAAGGCACTTTTATTTCATACTGTTTGGTAGACATTCGATCACATTATCAATATGAGTCCGGTAGGTTAGTTATTACAGTATCAGAGCCGGTAAGGTTGCTTAGCGATACTTACAGGGTCTGGACTTTTTTACTTTTATAAATCAAATTAGAGGTAGTGAATTTTAAGTCGGTGCTTTTGCGGCTTCATAAATTTCAGCCTTAATTTTTAATATGAATTTTTATTCATTCTGATTATTACTATTAAGTTGACACTGACAGATTATTGAATAAACTGTCTAGCAACGCACTCTATCCTAACCATCCAGGCCACCATCGTAAAGAAAGACGTAACGCATTCCGTAAGTAAATGGCCAAAATTTCACCTGTATATAAAATACTTTTTGTGACAGTCGCCTAAAAAAACTTACGATACACGTCCGGTAATACTTGTTACAGTTACTCATTTAGTCATTCTTGACTCGGCTCCTAGCATCCCCTCGTCCATAATATGTAACTCGTACTGTAACAAGTAACCTACAGGACGTAAATTACTATTAGATACTTGGTTTTAGTCGAAAAATAAACTTTTACAATATTGAGTCCGATAAAAAATACCTGTCTGGTACGGTAAATCTGGTATTGGCTGTCCTGTACCCCATTGAATTTTTGCAAAATTTCAGCAGGAATCAGATTTCCACCATCTTTCTTTATTTCGTCAATTTTACCAAAAATGATTGTAAAATAACACTAAAATAACTGCCTTTACTTTTCACCTTGACTAAAATAAAAACAGAACAGTTGCATTTTCTGTATATATCAGCGCAATATTTTCTTTAAATTTAAATTTTATGTCAGCATTGACAATATTTTTACCGGTAAACATAAATCTTAAAATCAGTTTCCAAAACAAACAATTAATTATTTTGTAAATATACGAGGCAGATTAAAAATGTGGTATTATTTTAAAACATAAATTTCGACATCACAGTATGAAATAAATTATTGCACCTTATTTGTCCTAAAAACCTTTACAGTATTCGTTTTGAAATTCCGACTCTGAACCTTCGTCATCTCGTCCGTAAACATCTTACTCATACTGTAAAAGTTCATTTTTGGGACTTATAATGTAAATATTTATTTCCAATTAATTAATCCAAATTAAACTTTTTTTGTTTAAAAGTGAAGGCGGTTTTCTTTTATAACTTGCTTATTTTATTGCATCTGCCTCGTAAGAGCCAAGATACTTTTTATATGTTTTTTGAGAAGTTAAAAACAAAAACTTTTTTATATGGATGGCAATTTTTTTCGCTCACTGTAAAGTGTCATCCAAAGAGGATATTAAAAAAAATGTGAATGTAAATAGTTCGAACTACTCGAATTATTTAAATAGTTTGAATAATCCAAATAGTTCAAACTATTCGAATAGCTCGAATTATTCGAATAGTTCAAACTATAGGAATAGTTCTAATTATTCGAATATTTAATTTGAAATCCGAATCGAAAGATTCGTATTCGATGCTCCTCGAATAATACAAAAATTCGAATATTCACACACCCCTTATTTTAAGAAATTTATAATAATCAATACCTTAAATAACTGAGAAACAGTAAAAATGTCAAATAGAACAAAACAAACAACTTAGGGGTTTTGTTGTTAATTTAAAAATGCAAAAAATCCAGTATGGCGTACACAGGAAAAATGAAGTTATTAATGATTTAGAATAACCGAATCGTCGAAATTAAAAATCTAATGCATTCTTCATAAAAAATGCTTTAAAAAAGTTTTTTTAGATTCTGACAAAGTTAAAAACAAAAAACTTACAGCTCTTAATAAAATATAGCATGTTTTAAAATTAATTAAATATCTTAAAAATAAAAAAGGTATAGTGTCAGAGTGACCAATTTAGTTTTTTTATTAGGTACTTAATTATCTCAAAAACCAGCAATAATTGTTAATAGTGTATTTAACATTCTTGATGTAGACTTGAATGTAGAGTCAAAAGTTGGCAAAATATACAGGGCGTACCATTTAAAATAAACGTACTTAACAATGAAAACTCTATCTTTTAGACACCCTGTATATTTATCAATGCTGTTAATCAAAGTGTTACCAAACACACATTATTTATCTTAAGTTTTTTTTCTGTATCATGTAGGGAGGCAGAGATATTTAATGCATAAATAGAGTTGAGATCCCTTTTATAAAGGTTTTCACTAACAAAAATGTTTAGAAAGATATGCCTAATTTAAATCTAATACTCAAAACACGGTAAACTATTACCCTGTGGAAAAAGCCTGATAGAAAATGTTAGGTTCTAACAAAAATCCCAATAGGTTTATCTGGATTGAAAAATGTACAGATGGAAATTCTATCATAACTTAACTGATAAATTCTCATAAAAAAATTATGAACTTATCAGTAATCTCTTTAGCAAAACAATAAGTCACAACTGCCAATACTGTATTTTGCTTTGCTTTCCATTTTTCTAATTATAATCCCATGGAAAACTATCCAATAGTTTCTGGGATCTCAAAAACAGTTATCAGCAAAAGTACCCACACTGTATGTTTAGAATTTGCAATATTTTAGGTTTAGATGCTGCAGCTCCTCTATTTGAATTTCCAGTAAGGTTAGACAGTTCTTTAAGGCTAACTCACAAAGATGCTGACATTGTTGAAGGCATTCACACTAACACGGGATTTTTTGGTTTTCTAGACGCATTTGGACATCGAGATTTTTATGTTTCATATGGTGGCCCTGTTCAGCCTGGATGTAACAAATGGCTTAATGTCCTTGAATCAAGTAAGCTATTAAGTAGTACTATAAACTATATCTGGATTATATTATATTAAAGTATTGCATCATTTACTTCTTAATTTATTCAAAATACAAACGTACAAGGTTATTGATTATAAATGGACCACCCATCTATCTCATTAATTTGACTAGTTACAAAAAAAATGTTAATATAGAAATTGTAGAGTTCTTTATAGATTATTTTGTGGTGTAACACAAAAAACAATCAAGCATCACGTTTTTGACATATGACATAAATTTGTCATCCCCTGTATATTGTTTTTCAGTTTTATAGAACTTTTAATTCCCTATTTAGCAATATATAGTTTTATAATGTTTTTGTGTAAAATAACGGAAATAATAGCGTTATTAAATTTTAAAAAAGTCGGCCTTGCACGCAAAACAAACTTAAAATGAAGTCTGTTTATATTAGGAATTTTGACGTTACCAAGCTTTTGATAAATGCTAATTTAATAATGGGCTTTACGGAAAGTGAAAAACGAGATATATTTGAAATATTTATTAAAAATGATTATAATAAAAGGCAAGCACAACGGGAATATAGAAGGCTATATGAGGGACAAAGAAGAATTCCTTCCCTAAAGACATTTTCCAGAACATACACTAAGGTGTCGAATGAAACGTTTAAGCAAAAAAAAGGACTCTACAAAGAGGTGATGATTATGAAAATGAAGAACTACAAATTATTTTGCATTTTTAAGGTGAGTATAAAAATAAATAAGTTTGTAAATTATTTGTTTAAACTAAGCGTAAGAAGCACGAGATTGGGCAATTTTGGTCAAAGTTGCCCAATTTACTTCCCAACAAAATGCCTATAATTTTTCCTAAATTTAAATAAAAAAATATTTTTTATGCTAATAGTCAATAACCTAAATAACCTTTTAGATGGCGGTAAAGTAAATTTGTTTCAAATCACATTAAAATACGCTTTATTGTCAAAGAAAATGAATATTATTAAAGCTGTAAAAAAAGTCCCAGTAAATTGATATTCACTATTCCAGCCACAATTGGCTATGTCCAACTTATAAGTTAATTACAAAAATTAACAAATAACCCATTTGTTTTCTTAATGCAGAAAATCCACAAATTGTCATTAATGATGTTGCTCAAAATCTTGACAAATCATACTACAAGATTTAAAATACTTTACATAAATTTGGTTACCACCCGTATAAAATATTACCCGTACAAAAAATAACTAAAGAAAACAAAGAGTCTCGTTTACGTTTTTGTCGAGAGATAATGGAACGTCTCGAAGAAGACGCACAATTATTTGATAAAATTTTTTGGACCGATAAGTCAGCATTTTCAACAGCCAAAATTTTTAATAGAAGAAGCGTTCATTTTTGGGCCAATGAAAATCCTCGAGCAATTCGAGAAATTAAACATTCTGGCCGTCTGTCCGTAAAGGTTTGGTGTGGAATTGTAGACAATAGAGTCATTGGACCAATATTTTTTGATCGAAACCTAAATGGCGAACTATACTTGGCAACAATAAGGGCGGTAATCGAGAATTGGGGACAAAATCATGGGGAAATAATTTGGCAGCAGGACGGTGCTCCACCACACAACATTGCGGCAGTAACTGCCTTTCTAAATGAAACTTTTCTTTGTGGATTGGCAGATATGGCACACCAAACAGCCCAGATTTAACCTTATTAGATACTTTTTTATGGGGCTATTTAAATGACAAATTAAAAAATGAAATAAATTTAACTGTTAATGCAATAGAGAAAAACTTATTGAGGAAATTGAATTTTTAAATAATGATGGCCAAGGCATTATTCTTGCTTCCATAGAAAGGCAGACAAGAATATACAGAATATGTATCGAACAAAATGGTGCACACGTTGAGCAGTTACTTCAGTAATTATTGCTTATAATATTAATTGATATTGGTATTGTAAAATTAATATTACCCTCGTTATAAGATGTGGTTGTAATTTTGTAACTTTGTTTTAGTTAATAATATTAATAATAATAACAATAATACTTTGTTGTTTACGTGTATTACTTTAATGTATTCTGAAAAATGTATTTAGGGAAGGAATTCTTCTTTGTCTCTCATAAAGCCTTCTATATTCCCGTTGTGCTTGCCTTTTGTTATAATCATTTTTAATAAATATTTCAAATATATTTCGTTTTTCACTTTCCGTCAAGCCCATTATTAAATTAGCATTTATTAAAAGCTTGGTAACGTCAAAATTCCTAATATAAACATACTTCATTTTAAGTTTATTTTGCGTGCACGGCCACCTTTTTTAAAATTTAAAAAACGCTATTATTTCCGTTATTTTACACAAAAACATTATAAAACTATATATTGCTGAATAGAAAATTAAAAGTTCTATAAACCTGAAAAACAATATACAGGGGATTCCATTTTAAAACTGACAACTTTATGTCATATGTCAAAAACGTGATGCTCGATTGTTTTTTGTGTAACACTACAAAATAATCTATAAAGAACTCTACAATTTTTATATTCACATATTTTTTTGTAACTCGTCAAATTAATGACATAAATAAGTTATATATATTATAAGTGACATATATATTTGATCCCCTTAGTAGCAGAAACTTTCTTATTTTGATAAGATTTTGTTTAAATTGTTAATTATACATTGGTGTAAAAACAAACATGTCTTAATTTTTACCCTTATCATTTTAACTTTTAGTATCTAATTTGGTTTTTGTCAGTTTGCAACATGCCATTCTGCATATATACAGGGTGGCGCAATGGGTATTAACGATTTTTAAGACTACACTGTCCGAATATAAGTAAAGTGAAGGGGAAATTCGAGCGCTTAAAATATTCTGCATATAATGCGGTTTGATAGCCATTGATACGTCAATCAAGGCAGCTATTGCGTTAGGGTATATCACCGATCGAGGTCTGTTATTCAGGTGCAACGACAGTTTCGATGTAAATATAACATTCCAAGAGGTGGTAGAATTTCTTCCACAACACAATTTGGCGGTGGGTTGCAAAGTTTAGTGATTGTTGAAGTGTTAGAAATAAATTTGCCGGTTCTGTTAAAAATGTGCGTACACTGGAAAACATAGAGCGAGTACGGAAAGCTGTCGTAAAGTGTCCAATTCGTTTAGCAAGGCGTCAAGCTGTAGCACTGACCATTACACCAAGAAGTTTGGGTCGAATTTTACACGAAGACCTACGATTTTTCCCAACGGTATTAGAAGATGCTTTAAAATTTTTTACCTGCTAAACTGCAACGACTGTGGGTAGAAAATAACGTCTTATGGTTCCAGCAAGTTGGAGAAACAAACCATACTGTGCGAATTTGCATGGCTGCTTTAAGGAACATGTTCCCTGGACGACTTATATCGCGCCACCCTGTATTATAATTTTCAACTTTTTTAAAAAATAACACACTTAAGAAATATTTAACTTTTTTCCCATAATATTTTATTCAATTCTTGAATTTAATAGTTGGGCCCCCAATTTTTGTAGTCAATATACGCCCACTGTACGTAAGCGATGCGTATTCTATCTAATAGCTTACCTTTATAATTTTGTATAAGAAAAGCTCCAGCATATTTCTTAAGTCCAGCATATTTTTAAAGTTTCAGCGTATTTTTAAATACAATATGATTAACTTAAAATAATTTATTTAGGGTCCAAATGCTGTTAAAAAGTTTTTTTTCGAACGGGGCTTAACTCTAAGAGTAATAATTAGCTATTACTCTTTTTTATAGTAATATGTTTTAAGAATTTTATAAAATTCCTTCAATTTATTTATACCTATTATTAGTTAGTTTTCGTTTCCAGCTGTTACCGCCTCAGAGTTCGTTTATATTTTTCTTAATTAACACTTTTTATTAGGTAAAAAAAAGTAAAAAAAGTGTTTTGCATTTTCTGCACTATAAACTAAGACGAAATTTTAGAGTATTGTTTTAGGTGGAATATTCTTTTATTTTCTTATACAAAGACCACTGGGAACAAAGTGTGGCACAATGTAGCTGTCCGAGTTCGGTTAAAAACCGCACTGGTGCAATTGGCAATGGATTTTAGATGACCTAAGGTTTTGCAAAAATTTACTTTTATCTTTCATAGTCAAAATTACAAACGAAAACAGTAAAAATTAAAATAGTTCCTTTCAAATTTACACGTTAAATTTTGCGCTTGGCCATTGTCATTTTTCCCAAAACAAGTGCTGCACGACCTCATATATATTCCTTGTGCGGAACTAACTGTACTCAGTGCAAAAAGTGTAGCTCCAACTTCCCAGCGGATTACGAAAACTTACCCTACCTTTACCAAAGGCCTTTAAAATTTGCCCTAGTTCCACATCAGTGCAGAACTTTTTCCCCAATGGTTTTTGGTATTATATCCTTTTCGAAGTACAGTAAAGTCGTAAAGAAATATACAGTGATGATGGTATTACTAACTACATTTAATAAAAATTTCATGACTATAACATAAAATCATTGATTTATTAAATAGAATATAGTTAAGTTAAAATGTAAGTAAGAATAAAATTAATATTATATATTCTTTTTTTAGTTAAATGCAGTCACGGTTTGTCCCACGAAATATTCAGAAAGACAATTGGTTCTACTGCCTATTTAGCAACAGAATGTGGAAACCGTTTTTTAAAACTCGCCTATTTTTGTAAAAATAACAAGAAAATTATTATGGGTGAACATAGCAATGCGACAAATGTACGAGGTTCATTTTTTATAAACATAGATGAAAATCTTAATCCCAAAATCTAATTTTTAGTGTCCAGTAAAAAATATGGTGTTTTATTTATTCCATCCTTTAAATTAAGAAAATAAAGCGTTTTCCAACAAGAGTTTCCGGATATTAAAAATAAATAAAAAAAATATTTCAAATGAAAATTATTTATTACAATAGGTAATATAATTCTTTACAATTATACGTGGAATACACTATCTCTGTCAAATGACCACCACGACTTCTCTGGTAGAAAGCAGAAATTCTTTTGTTGAAATTTTCCATAACATTTAAGCACATATGTGATGTTATTTTTACGAACTATCCATTGATTTTTTTTTCAGCTGTTAAATTATTTGAAATTGTTTTTGTTGCTTTACATATCCCAACAAAAAATAATCCAGCAGCGTCAAGTCGCATGTATATTTGGACATATCTTTTTTAAAAATTAAGATTAACAAGCTGTTATGGTAAACTGGAGCGATATCGAGCGATGATTAACGACTTTTTTTGATATGAGATAAGGGATATGGGATTAAAAAATATTTAGTTTTAACAAGACAATGCGATATGTCACACAGCAAGAGAAACGAGTAATTTATTGCGTGCAAGATTTGAAGGAAAGGTTCTCTCAAGCAATAGGGACGTATTTATGTAAAAAGCAAGGCACAAAAACACAAATACGCTCAGATCTTAAGAAAAATTACAAAAAAAAAATTGTTTACTACTTGTTTACAACTTGTCAAATTGGCCATTTGACAGATGGACGGTGTTATGCAAAAATCGACTAACCCACAAGAACATAGTTTTTAGATAATTGAGTTTAAAGTTTAAATTTAAATAATAAATCAACAGGTTTTAGAAAAATATTTATTTTATTTTCTAAACATAACATTGGCTATCAAAAATATAATGAGTAGTAAAAAATACGGATTCAACTGTCACACATGACAGAAAAGGTCATCAGATGTGGCTTAGGTCATTTTTGAATATTCAACATTCGTATATAAGTGAAATAAGCAAAAATGAACTCAAAATACAAAAAAAAAACTAAAAAACATTAATCTTCAAGAAAACTGTCATCTATTTCAAAGTCTAAATTTTCCCCAAGACCTTCAAGGTCCTCGTTAAAATCTTGCCCTGAATTTGACTTTAAAAATTATAAAACACTTTAGCATCCTGGGGAACTAGCTTTAATATTTCTTTTAAATCTTTAACTTTTTCTGTAGATAAAGTTTTACCATTGGGCCATAACAGAGGCAGCCTAACTTCCTTTAGAGAAGGTTTGCGACCTTTCGTTTTTTTCTCAATGTTTACTTCAGAATAAGATTCATCTAGAATGTTATTTTTCATAAATAAAATTAACGGCTTCTCTTTTTTTAAAAGAATTTCGTGAGTTTTTAACCAACTTATGCCTTGACGATTAATATCATATTTTCTATTTGTGACAGCTTGTTCCAAATTTTGCACTGAGACGAATTCTTCTTTGGTCATTCTATTAACAACAAATTTATTTTTATTTCTGTAGGTCTTCATGATATTAATGTAATCTTGTTCTGTGTAAAGTCTTTGGTGGTTCTTTAGGGCACATTCCACGTCACCAAAGTGCGAGTCGTTGGTAGAAACGAATGTCCTGATAGTAAAAACTTTAATCGGATCTCTTCCAAGAGACATGATTCTGCAACAAGTGTATTAAGAGTAACACTAACTTGATACTCCTATTCTGGCCACCGCACGGGTCTGACCATAAATTAAGTTTAGTTACTGGATGCTTCACATTTTCCATAATAAACTTACGAAGGCACGAGCCAACTTCTTGAGTTCCCTCCCAGCTTCATGCTCTAGCCATACATTAAAAACTCCTTACCTGTGCTTCCAACAGCAATACCCAAATTATAAAGATTTAATTGCCTTTTATAGTACACGATACTCGTCGGTATCTTAGGAAGTGGATGCGTCTTTTGTAAATCAAACGTTATAGTTTCTGTATTGGGGTCTTCACGGGAAATTTTTATGTCGTTGTTCATCTCTGCACGCAAACCTGCTGCAGTTTTAAGGTGTTTCTCATGTTCTTTTTCTATTTGATTTTTGCCTACGTCAGAAAAGTTGAGCTGGGCTTTATATGTGTCACATGTTTTGCAAGTATCTTTATGCGGCGTTTTAAACCTTAAATTAAAGTTTTTGTAAAATATTTGTTTATACTTTGACAGGCTCACAGGATTATTACATGATTCTTCATACAACGAATACATTTTTCTAAGATTTAATTCGGGACTTAAAAACTTGGATTCGGTTTGCTGTCTGCAATAATGGGATACATAAGTTGGAAAGGAAGCTATATGTCTAATAATTTCTTCAATGCGTCGTTGATCGATTGCATTTTTCCCTCCACTTTTAGTGCCTCTTTTATCTTTTATTGTCGAATCGCTTTTAAGCTGGTCTAGCGCAATGCGAATGCGATTTTGATTAATTTGCAATGTTTGAAGTATTGTCTTTTTGCAAACTTGTATATCTTCAATAAAGTAAATCCTAGTCTTTGATCTTCTTGAGGTTTCTTTTTTTGTATAGGTCCTTTTTTTATCAATTTCTTTTACACAGGTATTTAGTAAAACACACCTTCCTTCGAATGTTCCCATGTCCCAATATTGATCAAACAGCTTCTTTCTTGTTTTAACGTCCACTTTTTCTGTGCATTTTTTTACGCATGAACATCTAAAATTAGCATCAAATACTTTTGGTTCAACAGTAACGTTTTTCGCAGTTATGTATCTTTGGTTCGTGTTACAAAATTTTTTTCTGTCTTCTCTTGTTTGAAATTCATTCTTTCTTTTTCTTCCGCGCCTCTTTCTGCCTTTAACGGAATTATTGCCTTGGTTTATGCCTCCAACTTGTGATACATCTTGTTCATCTGAACTGCTATCGGATGGTACGTATTCACTTTCTGATGGCTGAAAGGGATCTTCATCACTAGATAAAGGCGTGTTACAGATATTATCACTTCTTGATATCACTTCTTCGGTATGAGAAACGTTAATAATTTCCTCATGAAGCAGGGTGGAGGATGGGTCCTGTAGCCTGAAATTAAAAAGAAAATACTTTTTCGCACTTGCGGGACGAAAAGTGCACTTTTCGTCCCGTATAATCGGGACTAAAGTGCTACTTTTAGTCCCTAAGGATTAAAAGTGCTAGTTTTCGTCCCTAGGGATTAAAAGTGCTACTTTTCGTACCTAGGGATTAAAAGCAAAATAACCTTGAAAAAAGGGACTAAGTGACAGTGAAAGTGAAATAAAAAGGTGTCTTTTTTTACTTTGACATGTTTTTGATAGGGTTCCTTAATTTTCTTTATTTTTTTCAATATTTTTTTGGAAAAAATAATTCAGAAGTGCGAAAAATAGTTATAAATCTGTGACTAAAGTGTCTTTGCCTCGACGAATTGTATCCCTCCTTCGGCCTTCGGTCGGGATACAAACTTTTCGCCGCGTCCTTTGTTGTATAAAGTACTATATTTTTAAACATAAATAGTCTACCTTAAACCTTACCCTGTCAGTCTCACTTCCAGATAAGGTACCATACGGGTCCATACTAGTTGACGGTAGATCTATCGAAACTTGATTTTCAGGGTATGCATTACTGCTACTTGCAGAGATTAAATACCTCTGATCATTATCAATAGGGCTGGGAAGTGGATCAGCCTTTAACATATCTAAGATCTTTTGAGCCCTAGACATCTTTACCCTAAATAAAATAGAACATATTCAGAGTTTTGTAGCAAAGCTTACAAATCAGTAGGCCTTTTTAAAATAATTAAGAAAAAGAATAGGTATGAACGTAATCCTCAGTTCTTCTCATAACATATCAATTTAAAAAATTAAATACAATAAGCACATGAGGTAAACTGACTAACACACAAAATTTTGTTAAAAGTTTTGTTTAAAGTTTTGTGAGTTCTGCTGAAAAAGCTGACTTACTCTAAACAACTGTACATTTTATTTAAATACAAGTGTTTCAATTTAACAAAAAAATACCCACAAAACAGAAACATGTACGTGCATTCTAACATCACTTTTCAGTTATTCAATTTGCAATATTCATTTAGAGTTTTTGTTTAAGAAAAATATATTATTAGGTTTATTATACACTTACCTCTCAATAATACTAAGTTTCTGGAAAAATAACACCGTTTAAAACAACCAACACGCGTGATAGCGGCACAACTCAAACTGATTATTACTGACTAACACGCAAACTAAATTTTAACTTATTCGGTATTAATCGTTTTTCAAAAATGGTCTATTACACATATGTGGGTTAAACCATTTATGCAAAATTCTTTACCGGCAGATACTCGGTTTGTGGGTTAACACATTGTTAGATAGATGGCACTAGGGGTGTCTGGTTGGTTAAATCATTTTTGCTTTTCGTTAATCGTCATCTAAGCTGCGTTTTGCGAGGAAAATGTTATTTTTTAGCAATTTGTGGGTTAAACGGTTTTTGCTTAACACCGTCCAGATAATCTATTTCACGAATAATTGAAAAGATTTATACTACCTATTGCACAGGTAATTTTCATTTACGGTATAAAACATTATCTAGCTATAGGTAGGTAGGTAGGTTTAAAGTGAGTGGACTTTTTACGCCCTCCACTGCGACCGCTCGGTCTATTGTGGCTCACACCTTTTTATATTTCTCCCAATAGGATCGGACTTCTAATGAATCCAATAACAGATTGGGAGAAAGTTCTTACATGTCCTAATACTCGAGTCGCTACAGGACACGAGCACAATGTGTTCTGATGTGTCCTGGTGTCCCTGTCTCCTGGAGAGTATGACGAGCAGACGATTAGATCCATCATGCCTTCCTCTCCCGGTCTAGTGACGTGGGTAGCTACCAGGTCCTTGTTACAGGAACCAGATGTTCTTTCTGAGGCCGCACTCCGGCCTTATCCTATGAAAAGGGTCCTATCCGCTTTCTGTTTAAAGCCAGGGAACCCTTTAGCCCTTCCCCGTGAAACAGGCGCCGGTGACTTCAGGGGCACCTTACGAAACGGATTCACCCGTTTCGGTTGGCGCACCTTTGTCTGCTAGTGACCTTGAGTGGCACCTCTCGAAACGGATTTATCCGTTTCGGTCGGCACCTTTGTCACTTTTTTCCTATGAAAGCGGTTCTGTCCTCTTTCTGTTTGGAGCTAGGGAAGTAATAGTCCACCACGGCAGAGCCCCGCATTACCGCAGTAAGACTAGATACTCTGAGAGGTCGCCCTGTATCTCAGAGGCACCGTTGGGGACACCTGTTTAAGGCACAGGATGTCATTCACTCATCAGCACGGTATGCTAACACCTTGAGTTAAAAGCCTTGTGTTCATCTTAGCTTCGGATCCCGTTCCATACGGTGGCAACAAGAGTTGCCGATAACCAGCAACTCTAGCGCATGTTCCAAAAGATCCTTGTCTACTACTACAACTAACCACAACTAACCACAACTAACCACAACGACGATGTGTGAACACAGCGGTTGGGTATTTAGCTATAACCAACATCCAAAAAATCCTTTTTCGAGGAACAAAAGATGTCAAAATAATAATTATTATTTTTATTTAGATTTCGATTTGATAACCATCGTTGGGTTGTTTCTTACAACACACACTGAATATTTTTCTTAATTTAATTAGGCTAGTTTTTGGCTTTTTTTAAATTTATAATAGTGTAACTAAGATTTTCTTAAATAAAAACCAAACTTTACAGTAGAACATAATTTTTCACCAAGCAATTTATATATTTATTATAACTTGTAAAAATTGCCTTAAGTTTTTTTTTATTATTGTTTCATTTTTTTTTACTAATTAAACTCATGTATTATATATCCTATCATAAGATAGCTGGAAATCATAAATCTTCTTTATGTCATCCTACTTTGCTTGCTTTTCGTAAAAAAAAATAAAAAATATAATTTTTGTAGTTGGCTTTAGGTTCAAACAAGAACAATTGAATCAAATGACATGATCTTCTTTAAAATATGATTTTTACAAGTTTCAGTTCGGCTCACAAGAGTTTCTTCGCTTTATTCCATTTCTATTGGACCTAAAATTTTAAACCTTTTTTGGAAAATGGTAATAAATTATAAAACATTTAAAAAATATAATCAAATAAAAATGCGTAAGAGGCCACTAAGCTATAATTTATCGGGTAACAAAATAATTAAAAAACAAATATTGCCCAATAAACTTTAACAATTTTAGATAGTCCGAAAAAAAACAGCCTTTTTGTGATACTTTTCAAGGCTTAAAAATAATTCATTAGGTTATAGATCTTTTACACAACCCAGACCAAGATCACATAACAAAGGCAATCGAGATATTGATAAAATTGACGTTTTGGCTAGTGTAGAAGCAAATTTCTCTTTTTCTGGTAAAATGTATTTAAAGTGAATAGAAAATCATATTTTGTAATTGGTTTTTGGCTTAAGTTCAAGCAAATGCCAGATTTGCGAGATATATAATGCGATCATAGTCAGATGAAAAACATTTTACTAGCTGTGTGATCTTTAATAAACAAAATATATAAAATTATAATAATAATTAGTAAAAAGGAAAAAACATTATTCACAAACTTTAAGCAATTTTTACAAATTTTATTAAATAAAATATTTTTTTTTTACATTTGGTTGGTAAATTGTCATGGTCTACTGTAAAGTTTGGCTTTATATTTAACAAATTTTGGGTATTTAGTAAGTATATTTGTATAGATTTTTAAAAAGCTAAAAACTAGCGTAATCAATTTAAGAAAAATTATAGACGCTGTTCCGTAGAAAAAATCCAACTTTGGGTAATAAATCGAAAAATAAAACATCTCTAACAAATTCGACAACGCCACTGGAATCTACGTAAAAAAATATATTAGAGCTATTTTATACTTTTTTGTAGTCATAAAAGAATCCTGTATTTCAAAAACTAAAAGGGACATGTGTGGCATCTTTTGTTTCTTGAAAAAGTAGCACGGTATTGTAAAAACCGCATCCCTTTATCTGTACTAATAAACGAGATAACCTGCCAAAGTATCGATAATTGGACACCCAGTACATGGATAGCCAGCAAACATCGTAATAGCCTTATTATTACAGTTTTTGACTACTCAGAACTAACCATTCGGTCATTACCTGTAATGCCTAGGCACACAATGAATTAAAAAATGGGTATAACGGTATTTCCCTAACATAGATTTAGGAATTACAAGAAATGACAAAATAGTTAGTCGAACATCGAATACATGTAGGTAGGTAGGTAGGTAGGTTTAAAGTGAATGGGTATAACACCCTTCCACCGCGACCGATCGGTCTATTGTGGCTCACACCTTTTTATATTTCTCCCACCAGGTCCAGACTCCTAATAAACCTGATGATCCTGTTGGGAGAGAGATCTTTTACCTCCCCCGGCAACAAGGTGTCATTGCCGAGGATTGCGAATCTTAGTCGTGCCGTTGCTGGGCACGAACACAGTATGTGTTCTGCCGATTTATCCCCCTCCATGCACATGCGGCATTCGGCGTCTTCCGCTAGGCCGATCTTGTGCATGTGGCATTTTAATCTGCAGTGTCCCGTATACAGTCCCACTAGAGTTTTAAGGTGTACCCTTGATTGCTCCAGTAGTTTGACAGTACATTGTTGGTTCGGTGAGCTTATGAAGGCCTTCGAGTGTCTGAGACCTGGAAGTCCATGCCAGTACCGAAGATTTTCTCTTTGTCTCCAAGCTCCATAAGATATACCGATGACCGGTTCCGGCCCTGTGAATTTTGTCTCCGCCCCCCATTTAGCAAGGAGGACTGCGGATTCATTACCCTCTAGGCCGGTGTGTCCAGGTATCGACAGTAGTGTAACCTTAATGTTTTGACCCAGTTTGGTCAGCGCATCATTGCAATTCCACACGGTTTTCGAATTGCACCAGCTGGATTCAAGAGCCTTAAGAGCTGCTTGACTATCGGAAAATATTTTAATTGTCTTACGTGTGCAGTGCCGATCAACCAGCGATCTAGCACCAGAGCTGTCAAAGTACTCTTAAATAGTACTCCAAGTACAAGTACCAAGTATTCATTAAAATGTACTTGCGTTTTCAAGTAAATTGAAAAAGTACTTGAAGTACCACCCAAGTATTTTACTTGAAGTAAATCCAAGCACTTGAAGTAAACCAAAGTACTTGAAGTAAAACAAAGTACTTGAAGTAAAACAAAGTACTTGAAGTAAAACAAAGTACTTGAAGTACACCAAAGTACTTGAAGTAAACCAAAGTACTTGAAGTACATAAAAGTACTTGACAAGTACTTTTTATTTACTTGAAGTACTTTCTTTACTTAAAGTACTTTTTTTACTTGAATTTTTTTTACTTCAAGTACATCGTAATACTTCAAGTATTTAAATAAATACTTCAAGTTATTTACTTGGTCAAATCTCTTCTATCTTCATAAAAACTAATCAAGTACAAGTACAAGTAGCTCCTAATAAAAAGTACTTGAAGTAAAATACTTGAAGTACAAAAAAGTACTTCAAGTAAAATTTTACTTGAAGTACTTCAAGTTTTGACAGCTCTGTCTAGCACACATCTCAATAGCAAATACCTCCGCTTGAAATATGGTTGCGAGAGTGCCTAGGCAAAAGGAAAACTCTGCCCTCGGCCTCTGTCCATATATTCCAGCTCCAACACCGTCCTTGGTTTTGGAGCCATCGGTGTACCAACAGATGTCAGTCCGGAGCAGGTCGGTCGTTTTTCGACTCCAGTCCTCCCTTTGTGGGTAGACTACACTGTAGGGCCGGTTGTAATTGGTTGATGTAGGCATTATGTCTGAGGACATTCCCAGTCTGTCACAGGTTAGGACATTCCTGAGGAGACTGGTGCTTTCCATATGACACGCCTGCGGTTTGTTACTGACCGCTTGATAGAGTCTGTATGTTGCCAACCTTGCCTCTCTCTCCAAGTAGATATGCAGAGAAGGCAGTCCTAGGAGGGCTTCCATGCCCGCCGTTGGTGTCGAGCGCAGCGCGCTCGTGATCATTAGGCAGGCCTGTCCCTGTAGGCTAGATAGCTTTCCTTGGGTCAGCCGCTGCTGCCCTTTGCGCCACCATGCCACAGAGCCATACGAGATCATTGGTCTTATGACTGTCACGTATAGCCAGTATATCTGTTTTGGTTGCATGCCCCAGGATTTGCCACAGATCCTGCGGCATGTCCAGAAAGATAGGGTCGTCTTACGGATGACTTTTTCTAGATGCGAATTCCAGCTTAGAGTGTTATCTAGGATCAACCCCAGATATTTAGCTTCTTTCGCAAATGATATTGTTTCACCTTGCAGAGTTGGTGGTCTCAAGTTAACCAGGTTTCTCTTTCGGGTGAAGGGGACAATAACCATTTTTTGAGGGTTTATTGTCATTTTTTCCCTTTGACACCAGCTTCGTGTGGTGTTTAGTACTTCTTGAAGGATGTTCGAAATCATCTCTTCAGAGTTTCCTTTAATTAGGATGACTAGATCATCTGCATATGCCTGCAGATCGATCTCCCAGAGAGAGAGTATGGCCAGCAGGTCATCCACCAGTAGCGACCACAGCAGGGGGGATAGAACCCCTCCCTGCGGACACCCCCTGGCGGCCCTAAATCTGGTCATCTACTCCTGCATAGGGGTGGTTATGTTTCTGTTTTCTAACATGGTTCTGATCCAGTAACATATGACCGGACTGATCCCTCTAGAACCTGCAGCCTCATACAGGGATTTTTGAAAGCTCCTTCAATATCTAGAAATGCAGCCACCACCATCTCCCTTTGTTCCAGGGAGTACACACAATACATGTACTGACTCGTTATTTTAGGAAATGTAGGATTTTAATGTTCGGCGTCAAACATTAAAGTCCTTGAGTGATATCACTCTAATTACCTTTTTTGTGGGGCTTTATAGAGGACAAAGTAATGGCTACTGCACCTACAACAGATAACATGAAAGAAAAAATCCGTTCGGCTTGCCTATTAGAGGCATTTATAATGTTAGAGCGGGCACGAAATTCATAAACAGCTTGTTTGGCATTATAGACAATAAATAGCTTTAAAATAGATTGTAAATATTTTTGTTTTTGTACCAACATAATTAGTCATAATGTAGAGCAATTATTGTTTTTTTTTACACCAAGACCTATTATTTTTTATATATTCGTATTTTTAAAATAAAACACCTAATTCTATTTAAAATTTCAAAGTTACTGAGTAAAGAAAAAAAATTAAAAATAACAGTAGATAAGCTATGTGTGTCCGGCCGCAAAATCCATCATTTTCCCATGCATTTCTTATGGGGATATTTTCAGGTCCGATTTGCATTTACTTCCGGTCTCTTAACGTTAAATAATAACGTTAAAATATGTCGCCTGTCATACGTCACCGGTCATCAAGTCATCGGCAATCCGCAGGATCACATCATCGGGTATCTGATCATCAATTGGGTGTGGTGTATCGAATTTTGGAATTAATTAAATGAATAAATATTCCAGCAGGATTCGAACCGCCGTCCTAGCAAAGAGTAAAAAGTTTTCAACAAGAGGTGACAGTAAGACAAAGCAAATAAAATCCAAGAGAGATAGAATTCGCGACCAATTTAAAGGGATAAACACGTGATTGTGATCGCGTCCGATATTGGCCATTAGGCTGGTAAGTGATCATTTTATACCTGCGAGTCTTACGACGGTCGTAATCATTGTCTATCCTTGTTTACAGTAATAGCAATGACAAAGAGCGCACGTCACCTGGTTTACACAATCTTTACATCGATTGCATTCAAATGGTGAAATTGCAAATGGCCATATCGAACATGTGATAAATAATAAACTGACGGCATTCAACCTGCGATCTGTGTTTGTTGGCTTGCCTAAAGTGATTTTTTGGTTTTTAAAGATATTTCTTGTGATTTTTAAAAATATGGATAGTGCAGATATTGAAAAACGATCTAAAAAGTGGTGTATTGTGAAGAAATGTAAAACTCATCTGTGTAAATCAAAAAGATTGTTTAGAGTTCCCAAAGATGATGAAAGGTAAGCTAAATACTTCTATTAATTAGGTTTTTTGTGTTTTCTTTTTAAAGAATATTGCCTCTATATTGACAGAAGAGTTCGTAAAACTGCAGGCTTAAAAAAGTAGATTTTTTTTTCTTAATAAGAAATATAAAAGGGCTTTTCGGAAACGGTTTTCGGATAAATGCGATAAGATTACTAATCTTAACTTTCTGAAAGTAAACCAAGATTGGTGTACTTTTGTTCAGAAAGCCTAATGCCGGCTTGTATAGGTCCTGATTAATCGTAATTTCACTTTTAAACCTTCCAGTTACCTGTTTAATTATAAGTTTAACCGTTAGGTTTCGCAAAGTACGAATAGTTTTGATGAGGTTATAATCGGGACATTAATCATTAATACGGCTACGGCTATCTGCTGGATGGGCACCAGTTAAAGTAGTAATTGGAGTAAAAGCAAAAGCACAGCATATAAAACAACTTTATATACGGTGGTAAAAGTGACGGCTACGGTGAACTTTAGCTCCATTGCTAAATAGCAATATTTTAATATAATTTTTGTTTTCACATATTTGTTACACCATAATAAAACACATAGGGTCTGAAAAAACGAAATTTTCACTCACATTATCACAAAATAAAATAATTTCTTTATTTCCCGTATAAAATATGCTGAGTAATATGGCGGACTAACATGAAAAAGAGTGAGAAAGAAAACACTAAAAAGACATTTTTGTTGACGGTTGCGTCCTTCAATAAGCAATGTTGCCAGATGTTTTCTAATAATTTGTTATTATTGAAGGTTGTTTTTTTCCCATTTACCAGAAATGAAGTTTTTTTTATAGAAACAACAAATCAGAACTAACCAACAACAGCATTCAAACTATTACCTAGTTTTGGTTAGTTTTTGGTTAGTTGTCGTTAGGTTTTCCTCATTAAATTGTAAAATTTCTTTATCATAAATGCGCCATCGAACAACTTTTTTTTGATTCGACAACGTCGCAAATTCTGGCCTTTTACTTAACCTAAAAACATAGTATTTTTCGACTTTTAATTTCATTTTTCTGCAAAAATGCATTTTTCGGTTTTTTCTTTTGGAATTCTACTAAACAAAATGTGTTCTTTTTATCTGTAATATTTATTTTTTTCAAATCGAATGGAGCTAAACTACACCGGACCCAAAGTGACAGTTTTATGTATTAATTGAAATAGAAAGTTGGTATTGGCAAAATGTTAAGTTTTGGGGCCCACAATAAAAAAACTTTAATGTTGCTTGTAATTTTTTCAATTTTGACATGACAATCATCGAGAAGATAGGTAGGTTATCCTTAAGCAATTTCGAATTAACCCCAACATAGAACCAATATTTTTCTGCAATGTATACATTAAGCAGTGGTTAATCCTCACATTAACATTCAGATTACACAAGATACAAGCCCATTGGTGAGTAAACAAATAAACAACGGAAAGAGATAATTTTGTTCAGGTGTTTTGTATTAATTTAAGCTAACCTAGCTTTTACATCTTAAAAGTTAAATTAAAAATGTTTCATTATACAAATATTACAAATACTTACATATGAAAAAAAAATGAATAAAATCAAATAGGCTTATTATATTATACAGTTAGTTATTAACATGTTTTGGTATTAACAGGTTGTTCGGGAAGAGTGATCCATAAAATTAATTTTTAGATATAACCATTGACCAGCTGATAATGAACTCTCTCTGATTTAAGATTCTTATTTCCAAAAAGCCCTTACCTAAGTGGTTTCAAAATGCGTAGCTCAAAAAAATGTAGGAAAAGTTTTTTTTTCTATATACTTAGGTTCTAGCACAAAGATTAATACTAGTTTTTGATATGGACATATTAAAGAAAAGATATAAATAAATTAGTAACAATAAATAATATTTTGAAATAGAATGTAATATATTCATATTATATATTATGCACATGTAGTAGGTATTTCTATATCTAATATATTTATATATTGTATATTTTATTTATGTAAGATTATTTTTTTACCTTAAATTTATGTGTTTTAACTTTTGCAGATGTCGAGAATGGCTTCAAGCTTGTGATCGTTTGGATTTAATTAATACCAATTTTGATTCCAAAAAGGCTTACAATACATACCGTGTTTGTGAATTACATTTTTCACCATCAATGTTTAATAATCCACACGAAAAGTCTCGTTTGTTGCCTACAGCTGTTCCAGTATTATCAGTTGAGAGATTTGATCTAGAACCCACTCTTAAAGCTAATATTGGTAAGTGCTTTTGGTAAACATTTAAAGAATATTAGTAGACTTCAAAAAAATATGTAGTAATTTAAATTAATCATTCCCATACATGTACTTATGTTCCATGAATATTTACTAGTAAGTACTAAATACTAACAAATGTAAAAAGTACTTACCTACCTACCTACTTACTTAGTTATATTTTACATTTTAATATTCTTTCTAATTTGCTTTAATAATTATATTTTGGAACCATCAGTTGCATTTTATATCAAACACATTTGGCAGTAAATTTCTGCACAAATCAGTAATCTCTCTCTGTTCGATTAATACAATTTATCTTGATATAATAGTTATGATTCACATAAAAAAAGAAGTAAGTGTTTACCACAATCTTCTTCTGTTATTATTTTTTTGTGCTTTATTAAAACTATTTCATTTTTTAATATATTTTGTTTAAATATCTTAATACTTAATTAAAAAATTATAAGAACATAGAAATTAAAAGTCACTACTTAAGAAGCAAAAGCCTGTTATATTAATTAATGTTAATTAAAGAGACTGGTAGTTTCTGTAAAGATTAACCTATAATTAGGCAAGCACTGGTAATTTTTATTGGCTAACTTTTCACAAAAAAAAAACTTATAAGACATTGATAAAAATGCAGAGGTTAAGTCAAGTCTCGAGCCAAGTTAATGAGAAAAAATATTCAAATGTAGAAATGCTAGTGACATGCCATGTTTTTGGTAAAAAATATTAAGATATATTTGTTAAAATGCCATCTTGTGGAAATAAAATAAATTTTCTAATTAAAATACCTTGTATGCATAATATACCCCAAAATTAAAAATATTAGACCTTATGGAAATGTTTATATGAATTTTTTTATCAAATGGCTTAAGAAATTACACTTCAAAATATTTTCATAAAATTAAAAAACATCCTATGTATAATTATGTATGTATATGTTTTATAAAAAAATCATAGTTTTTAGTCTATTATCTTAAAATTCAAGAAATAATAGCAATATGGCAGAGCTGACAAAAAAATAGTACAGTTGTAGATGTATATCAAAATATAAATGAAAAACCTGTACAGGTTGAAAACCCAACATTAAAGTTGTTGCTACCAAATAATATATTCCAGTAGCAAACTCACATTTTTTTAAATTACTTATAGGATTTTTTACAATATTACAAAAATAAAATAAGAAAATGGTAATTTTTTTAATAAAACACCTTTTATGTTACGTTATGTTATAATTTAATTCTGTTCAAAATTTAAGGCATAGTTACTTGATCAGTCTATATAAAAATTTAGAACCAAATAAATTGCACAATTAGTTGTTTTGTTTGTAAATAAAAATCTCTTAAAAATTATGATTGTGAATTTATTAGTAACATTGTATCAAGCATAGAATAGTAAAAGAGGAAAGTCAAATTTAGTTTTTCTTGTAAACTGTTTAGATTTTAGGCTTGTTCAAAATGTGCAAAATTATTCAAACAAATGAATAGAATTTGAATATAAATTTAATAAAAATAATAGCCGTTAAGCAACAGCATTTACTTTATTTTATGTTTGTAGGAGTACTCTGAACCAAATAAATTGGGTTACTTTAAGTTGTTTTTTTTTTCAAAATTGTAAAAAAAAGGTTTATGGAGGGATTTGCAAGATCCATTAATATAGGTACTGGGAGCAAAGAAAAAATTTTAGCTTAAATGATTTTGTAATAATTTTAATATCAGCTGTCAAATTTTGACAGTTGATATTTTTTATATTTTAAAATAATTAATTGTACAGAATATACAAAAAATCCTGGATATAATTAGGTACTAATATTATATATATGTTCAATATTTTCAGACATTACACAACCAAGTACCAGTTGTCAATCTGTAAGTACCAAAAGGCCAGTTGATGAATGTGCTGAAATGCCTATTAGGAAAAAAATTAATATTATCCAGAATATTCAGATCATACCAGAAGGAACTCCCTCATCACCTCCATTACTATCTCCAGTTGAGACTCAAACTGAGAGTTTCTTGAGTACCCGTACTCCTCGAAAGGAAAATTTAAGGACATTGGTTAAGGAATTAAGAAGCCAAAATAGTCAACTCCAAGATGAGCTTTGTTTGGCTTTGCAACAGTTGGAAAATCCTACAATGGAACAATTTAAATTTGGTTGTGACAAATTTTTACCAGAACATATTTCTAATTTTGTTCAAGGTCAGATAGAGTTAATATCAAAAACTGATCATGGAAAGCGGTATTCAAATGAATTACGTCAATTTTCACTTAGTTTATATTTTTCAAGTCCTAAATGTTATAGGTTGTTGCAAAAAAAGTTTTGTCTTCCATCTTATAGGTCTCTGTGCAGATATATACAAAATGTTAAATTCCAGGCTGGTATAAATACAACTTTATTTACACTGATGAAAATAAAAGTTAGTAAACTACAATCATCTGATAAAGTGTGTGCTATATGTTTAGATGAAATGTCTATAAAAACTAATTTATTTTATAACTATGGTACAGACAAGGTAGTGGGAGTAGAAGATAATGGGGAATATCGGACAAACAAGCCAGCTTCATCTGCTACTGTATTTATGGTAAAAGGTTTAAAATCTGCCTGGAAGCAACCAATAGCTTACTTATTCACTTCTACTTCATTTAGTGCTTGTGAAATAAAACAAATTCTAGAAAAAATTATAAAATGTCTTACAGATATTGGTCTTGATGTTGTTTGTTTGATATCAGACATGGGTGCTAACTGTTTGGAACTGTCAAAAATATTGGGTGCTACCCCAGATAATCCACAATTCTTATTAGCAGAAAAAAGTTTATTTTTTTATTTTGATCCTCCTCACTTAATCAAAGCTGTTAGAAATAACTTATTAAAATATGATATTAAATGGGATAATCAAGTAGCTTCATGGAAAGATATTTCAGATTTTTTGAGAAGGATCGCAATAAAATAAATAGGCTAGCATATAAATTAAATACTTCACATTTAAGTCCCACAAATTTTGAAAGAATGAAGGTGAAATTAGCAACCCAAGTTCTAAGTAATACTGTAGCTGCAGCTTTAGAAACTTATGTGGACTTAGGCGCATTGCCTTCAACTGCAAGGGTACAGCTCATTTGGTAAAATTTTTGATAACCTTTTCGACTTCTTTAATTCTAGTAATTTAAAAGCAGACAAAATGTGGAATAGGCCTTTTAAAGGTAGTGAAGAACAACTTCAGTTTTTACAAAATGCACATGACTTTTTAGATAAACTCAGAATTTTTAATCCAGCTACACAGAAGAATGTTTCTGTACGGTTCATTAATTGTTGGAAAATGTCTATTAACTCCTTAATACAATTGTGGCATGTTCTCAGATGCAAAGGGTTTCAGTTTATTTTAACTAGACGTCTAAATCAAGATTCTCTTGAAAATTTTTTTGGAAAAATTAGACAACAACATGGAAATGCGGTGAACCCCACCCCAATACAATTTGTGCGTGCTTTTAAAAAATGCTTTCTATCTGATTACATACATTCTGAAAATATGAACTGTTTAGAAGATTTTGATGTTATATTTACTCAATATTCTGACATGACTAAGGCCTGGAGTTCATCAGAAATTAATTTAGTAGAATCTGTTCCAGAATGCAGTTTTTATCTAGAGCCATGCAATTATCATGATCTCTCTTTACCAGATCAAAATGCTTTTAAATATGTTTGTGGCTATCTAATTAAAAGATGTTTAAAATTGCATTCTTGTTCAATTTGCGAACAATTTTCAAAACAAAGTAACGATTTAAATGATTCTAATCTATTTATTCATTATAAAGCATATAGTACAAACAAATCTTTATTTGGAGCATTGAAAAACCCACAGGAATCGTTTTATTATTTTATTTATCAACTAGAAAATATATTTATTAATAACATTGAAGACTGTATAGCCAGTAGTCCTGGAAATATTTTGTATGCACTTTACCAAAAGATCAATTTTGTCCACCCTTGTACAAATTTTCCTTATCATTTTCTTTTAAAACTGTATATAAGAATGCGTATATACTTTTTATTAAAAAAAAGTAATGAAGACTTTAAAACCACATCTAAGAAAAATAGGAAGATCAATATTTTAATGAATTTGTAAGTTTATACCTGATGTTCGAAAAATACGCGATATTTTACAGGGTGATTTCTTGTTAAAGAAATATGAAAAAACAGTTACAAAAAACGCAGTGACCTAATTTTGTTTACCAATAATATTAGCTAAAATGCCCTCCCGGGACGCCACTGGAGTTAATAGTTTTAATCTATTTATGGCATAATTAGCCTCTTAATACAACAAATAACATTGCCAAATTTTAACAGACTCGACTATTAATTAAATTTTTTAATGTTTGAAATCTTTGCATTGCTGGACCCATGTTTTTAGAAACTTTTTTTTCATATTTTTTTAACAAGGAATAACCCTCTAAAATATCCTCTATTTTTCGAACACTATATGTATTTTAAATGTGATCTGCTATTTGTTTTAGGTTTTTGGATTAATTATACATACTTAGTCGTTAGAAATTTTAGTAATAGGTATTTAAACGAAAGTATTTAGATTTAAATTTTTTTTGGTTAATTAAAGTTTTGAAACAAAATTTAATGTTTCATTTTTATTTTTTATTCATTAGAATTAAGTGAGTTCACGTTATTTGTTAATAAAACTTTTGTGTAGTTATTTTAAGTTGCTGTTGCTTATTAAGATGCCAAATAAAACCATTATATTTTATTAGCTTGTGTTTTCTTTATAAAAATATATTTCTCATTTAGTCAATATCACATCATACACTGGTTCAACCACTAAAATTAAATTCTTTTAACATATACTTCAGTTTTTTTAAATGTTTTGCAATATGGTCCACAGTCCCTATACCGAAAATCAAAATAGAAAAAAAATCTATACATAATTAGAGCTTTAAAGCAAAGGATCTTTTTGAAGAATACCAAATTTAACTAATATAATAATGTCTAATAGACTTGAAAAGAGATAGTGAGATAAAATTGTTATTGCTCCAAAGAAAAAAATCTTGATAAAGGGTGCATCAAAAAAAATATTTTATGTTTAATTTTATTAATAGATATCAAGCATAGTGGATACAGGGTGTCCCAAAAGTAATGGGACACAGAGCAACAGCAGATTCCTTATGTCGAAATATTGCAATTTACGTAAACTTGCCTCATCCGAAAGTTGATAATAACAAAGATACAGGGTGTTAAACTTTTAATTTTGTTTTCGTTTTTTCGTCATAATTCTTTAACTAAATGATATAGCGGTACAAAATTTGGGATCTGGGGGTTTTCTGAGGCGAGAAATTTAAATTTGTCCATGCTTTTGATGTTGCTACTAGAGGGCGCCAGATACGGCCTACCTCACTTGTTTTAGATGTCATAACTTTTTTATGCTTGGAATATTGCCCTGTTTATTAAAAAATAAGTTACTATAAATCCCTTTGCATCAAAAATGTATACTTTATTTAAGTCTCTAGGAGCCACTGTTTTCGAGATAAATGCACTTAAAAGGACCCCGCAATTTTCTTATGAAAAATGAGTTTTGGCCAATTGTTTTCAAACTTTGCATAGTGATAGTTCTTAACACGCTGATCAAAAGTCTTCCAGGGCACAAAACCCGAAAACGCCTCCAACGCCCCCAAAATCACCCTCAAAGGTCACTGGGGATTTGGGGACCTTTGTGGGTTTTGTGCCCGGAAAGACTTTTGATCAGCGTGTTAAGAACTATCACTATTCAAAGTTTAAAAACAATTGGCTAAATTCATTTTCCAGAAAAATTGCGGAATCCTTTAAAGTGCGTTTATCTCGAGAACAGTGCTCCTAGAGACTTAAATAAAGTATACATTTTTGAGGCAGATGAATTTATAGTAACATTTTTAATAAACAACTCAATAATCAAAGTTTAAAAAAGTTATGAAATCTAAAACAAGTGAGGTAGGCCGTAGCTGGCGCCCTCTGTAGCAACATCAAAAGCATGGACAAATTTAAATTTTCGCTTCAGAAAACCCCAGATCCCAAATTTTTATGTCACTTAGTTAAAGGAATTATCACGAAAAAACAAAAGCAAAATTAAAATGTAACACCCTGTATCTCTGTTATTACAAATTTTGTATCAGGCAAGTTTACGTAAATTGCATTATTTCGACCTGAATCTGCTTGTTACTCTGTGTCCCTTACTTTGGGACACCCTGTATATCCTTAATATTTTAGTTTTAAAATACACCTTAAGTTAATCATATATCAATATTTTTAATTATCAAATGTATAACCAAATTAAAACTTACATTCAAACTTACTCAAAAATATTGAAATGAAGTAAGAAAATTGCAACATTGCAAAATCTGTAAAGACTAATAAAAGTCAATGGTACCGGCAACAATGTTGCGACCAAAAAGATGGCGCAAGGTCAATGGGAGATGTCGGCGTATTCCTTTGATGTTTTGCCTAGTGTCCTCTCTTGTTGAAAACAATTATTACTCTTTGCCTAAACCATATCTGTCAAACTTTTGTGAAGTAAATTTTATTAGAGGTTTCAAGAAACTGTTTTACAAAACAAAATTTAATGAAGAACCTATTAAATTATGTATTTTGACGGCAAAATCTTTAAAAGATGGTATGACCCGGCCAGAAATCGGAACTTCCTCAAGAGGGATAAGTGCAATTCGAAAACATAATTTAATTAAAAAATTACAAGCAATGTCTGTTCCAGAAAGTAGGCTTAAGTTTTGGGAAGAGTTGCCTGAAACCACGGCAGAAGAATCCAGCCTAGACTTAAGTTTTTAATATTATTATAAATCCTACACTAAATATTATGTATTCGAATTAAACGCCTTTATAATGAGTTTAATGTGTATTAATTAGTAGATTTGGCACAAATATCCTGAGTCAAAACATCTTAGGTGGGTCATTCTAGGACTAAGCACGGCAGTACTCAGGGTACACCTTCCGGGATGCAAAATAACCAACATGTCAATGGAGGAGAAAGGAGGGACTAAACATAAACCCCTCCAAATCAGCCATAGTTGCCTTCACTAAAAGGAGAAATCTAGAGGGCTTAGGACCCCTGAACCTACGAGGTGAATCATCAGATCAGATCTACGTATTTAGAAAACTAATAATAGCGCATTAACTTACATACGAACGACGCAAGAGATCCAATGAGAGTGAAGAAGCCAGGGTTAAAATAAAAAAAATAGCTCTTGTCCTAAAGCAGCCTCACAACTTTTACCCAGGAACGACAGAACGAATGAAATTTTGCCTCTTAAATACAATGTAAATGTTTTTTTTTATCAGTTTTATATATTTATAAAGATCAGTTTTAAATTTAGTCTTAGTAGCAAGCCAAAAAAGGTTTTTTTGACTGAATCATACCCAGGATCAGGTAGGGTCTCTAAGATTCGCCATTTTATGCAACAACTTCTGCAACATTTTTGGTTAAGGTGGTCCAAAGAGTACATCTCCCAACTCCAACAACGTGTCAAGTGGAAAAAAAAATGGCCCACAACAGGTAAAACCTGGTATGATGGTCCCAGTTAAGAGTGACGGACTTTCTCCACTGAAATGGCAATTAGGAGAGTTCTACAAACGCACATTGGAAATGACAACATAGCTATATCAGTAACAATCCAAACTTTAACAAGTCAAATCAAACGACCTGTTATAAACGTTTGTGTTTTACCAAATGTGACAAATTGACTATAGTTAACAGACTTTTTACTTTAAAATCCTGGAGGTTTTTAAGGTTGGGAGCATGTTGCGTACACACGGTAACGCAATTCTAGCTAGTACGGTCCAGTCCACATCTGTTCCAAGTTAACCGCATGCAGCGCCATCCAAGCGACTCACTGAAAGAGTCGAGAACTTTATTGCACATTATTAACATCGGCTCTGAACTTTTACAAACAATTTTTAGTTTAATTTTGTATTTTAATTAAATAAAACATCTAAACGTGAAATTCTCAAAATCTTTTACTTATTACATAACAGTATTTATAAAACTATTAATAGTGCATTAACTTACATACGGAAGATCAAATGAGAGTGAAGAAGCCAGGGTTAAAATAAAAAAAATAGCTCTTGTCCTAAAGCCTCACAACTTTTACCCAGGAACGACAGAACGAATGAAATTTTGCCTCTTAAATTCAATGTAAATGTTTTTTTTATCAGTTTTATATATTCATAAAGATCAGTTTTAAATTTAGTCTTAGTAGCAAGACAAAAAAGGTTTTTTTGACTGAATCATACCCAGGATCAGGTAGGGTCTCTAAGATTCGCCATTTTATGCAACAACTTCTGCAACATTTTTGGTCAAGGTGGTCCAAAGAGTACATCTCCCAACTCCAACAACGTGTCAAGTGGAAAGAAAATGGCCCACAACAGGTAAAACCTGGTATGATGGTCCTAGTTAAGAGTGACGGACTTTCTCCACTGAAATGGCAATTAGGAAGAGTTCTACAAACGCACATTGGAAATGACAACATAGCTATATCAGTAACAATCCAAACTTCAACAAGTCAAATCAAACGACCTGTTATAAAAGTTTGTGTATTACCAAATGTGACAAATTGACTATAGTTTACAGACTTTTTACTTTAAAACCCTGGAGGTTTTCAAGATCGGGGGCATGTTGCGTACACACGGTAACGAAATTCTAGTTAGTACGGTCCACTCCACATCTGTTCCAAGTTAAGCGCATGCAGCGCCATCCAAGCGACTCACTGAAAGAGTCGAGAACTTTATTGCACATTATTAACATCGGCTCTGAACTTTTACAAACAATTTTTAGTTTAATTTTGTATTTTAATTGAAATAAAACATCTAAACGTGAAATTCTCAAAATCTCTTACTTATTACATAACAGTATTTATAAAACTATTAATAGTGCATTAAGTTACATACGGAAGACCAAATGAGAGTGAAGAAGCCAGGGTTAAAATTAACAAAATAGCTCTTGTCCTAAAGCAGCCTCACAACTTTTACCCAGGAACGACGGAACGAATGAAATTTTGCCTCTTAAATACAATGTAAATGTTTTTTTTTATCAGTTTTATATATTCATAAAGATCAGTTTTAAATTTAGTCTTAGTAGCAAGACAAAAAAGGTTTTTTTGACTGAATCATACCCAGGATCAGGTAGGGTCTATAAGATTCGCCATTTCCGAAAATAGCAATAAGAATGTATAAGCAAGATCTAACACTCAAGAGAAAGCATAAAAAAATATAATAAACTTCAAAGGACACGCCAGATTGCTCCCACAAATCGCCGGTAGCTGTACAAAATGTGGGTGATCACATCGAAGCAAGGCCTCTGGCGGAAAACAAGAAGAAAATTAATATGAGTCTGCCCTACGGTAACCTAAAGAAGACTATGGTTAAGCCCCAAGACGGCCGGTAGGGATAAAAATCTGACTTTGCTAGTGCTTGAAAGTCTATAAACCAATTTGTATGACAAGTGGGGAAAACGCACCTCATCAAGTGTGGCAGCGGATTGTTGAGGAAAAAGTCCAGAGGCCATGATCAAAATTTTAGAATAAAATGAGCTCTTGTCCTTAACTTATAGCTTCATAACCTTTACCCAAGAGTGACGAAATAAATATAATTCTCCCGTTAGATTTTACAATAATCTAAATAAGTAAGCTTTTCTTATTAAATATACGTATTTCTTAAACTATTTACAGTTAATTAACTAACGTACGAAAGAAAAAAATAGATAAAAATAATTTTTAAATACTAGTTATAAATTCAGTCTCAGCAGCAAGAGAAAAAAAAACTTTACGTCAGTTATCCGTAGACCCAGATTCTCCTGCTAGAGAAAGAGCAGGGTATGGCAGACCCATAGCTCTCAAAACCTAAAAGTTCGGGCCGGAAAAAAAGAAGTTTCATTATTAAACTCTGCTCGAAAGCTTTTATGAAATTATTTAAAGGTAGAAAAACCTAAATTTAGTACAATTTTATTTAATATCTGTTTACTACAATCGCCAGCTGCTTACAGCTTTACGAATGTAACGCAAACTTCTCTCTCACTTCTGACAAAAAAGAATGCATCAATTGACGCTAATACTGAAGATGGACATTATAAAGAATCAAACACAATGCAAGCCCTGTATTCTATGCAACAACTTCTGCAACATTTTTGGTCAAGGTGGTCAAAAGAGTACATCTCTCAACTCCAACAACGTGTCAAGTGGAAAGAAAATGGCCCACAACTGTTAAAACCTGGTATAATGGTCCTAGTTAAGGGTGACGGACTTCCTCCACTGAAATGGCAATTAGGAAGAATTATACAAACGCACGTTGAAAATGACAACATAGCTAGATCAGTAACAATCCAAACTTCAACAAGTAAAATCAAACGACCTGTTATAAAAGTTTGTTTTTTACCAAATGTGACAAATTGACTATAGTTAACAGACTTTTTACTTTAAAACCCTTGGCACAGCTGTGCCAAGTTTACCGCATGCAGCGCCATCCAAGCGACTCACTGGAAGAGTGGCGAACTTTAATCCACACTGTTAACATCGGCTCCGAACTTTTACAAATAATTTTTAGTTTAATTTTGTATTTTAATTGAAATAAAACATCTAAACGTAAAATTCTTAAAATCTTTTACTCATTACTCAACAATATTTATAAAACTATTAATAATGCATCAACTTACATACGAAAGCTCAGATGAGAGTGAAGAGGCCATGGTTAAAATTTAAAAAATAGCTCTTGTCCTAAAGCACCCTCACAACCTTTACCCAGGAATGACGGAACGAATAAAATTTAGCAAATTAGGTTTTTTTGACTGAATTATACCCAGGATCAGGTAGGGTCTATAAGATTCGCCATTTTCGAAAATAGCAATAAAAATGTACAAGCAAGATGTAGCACTTAAGAGAGAGCATTAAACAATACAATAAACTTCAAAGGACACGCCAGATGCTCCCACAAATCGCCGTTAGCTGTACAACATGTGGGTGATCACATTGAAGCAAGGCCTCTGGCGGAAAACAAGAAGAAAATAAATATGGGTCTGCCTTACGGTAATCTTAAGAAGACTATGTTTAAGCGCCAAGACGGCTGGTATGGATGAAAAATCTGACTCGCTGGTGCTTGGAACTCTATAAACGAATCTGTATGACAAGTGGGGAAAACGCACCACTTCAAGTGTGGCAGCGGATTGTTGTGGAAAAAGTCAAGAGGCCATGACCAAAATTTTGGAATAAAATGAGCTCTTGTGCTTAACTTTTAGCCTTATAAATTTTACCCAGGAGTGACGAAACAAATGTTATTTTGCCCGTTAGATTTTACAATAATCTAAATAAGTAAGCTTTTCCTAGTAAATATACGTACACACCAGACTGTGTGTGTCTTTGTTTGAACTGTAAAGGGTGAATGAGTACCTACACATTTTGCTAATTATGGTAAAGTATTGGCGTCCGACGTAACCATTTCCATAATTTGATGGAATTTAACAATTTGTATTAATTTTAAAATTTAAGATGTTTTTTTAATAAAATATTTGGAACCCAAGTAGTTTTCTTATTGCAATGGGCTGGTTGTCTGTTGATTTTTTAAAATTATTTAAAAGTGAATTTGTCGGGTTTTGCTTTTATAGTAATCATATGACATAGCATAAATTTTCTTAAGGTGCTTTATACACTGTGAATGGTTGAAAAAATAAACTGTGGATTATTAAAGTTTTTATAATTAATAATGGAAAAAGAGCAGGATCACTAAATTTCTCTCCATTTCGTGTCAATTAAAAAAAAAGATCACAGTAAATAAAAAGTTCTATAAATCGTCTTAAATGTCAATTTAATATTTTAAATGGAGAATAAATTTAAAATTTGACGAATTACCAGTTTAAGCAAAAATGCTAAAAACAAAAATCAAAATACATGCGCCAGTACTGTTTTGGAAGGAGTAATTTGGTTATTTAGATAAGTAAAACGTACAGGAGTAGTAATAAAGCGATCCATATTAATAGTGCATCAGACGTCCCAATCATCGTACTTGCCTGTCAAGAATAAGTTTGTTTGACCATTTTTATAGATTTGAATGGGTATTAATTTTTAGATCATTATTAAAATGACGCCTTAAAGGCGAATTTGCACGACGTCAAATATTAGCAATATGCAGCCTTTTTTAGCACGTTGCTAATTGTTGCTAGTACCGGCAATATTTGCATTAGATATTACCAAATGCAATAAACCGTAAATTTATACACAAAGCCAATAAATTGCCTTTTTTGTTTAGTAATATAAATTGATCAAATAGGACAATTTTTACTGAAATATCATATTAAATCTAATCTGTATTAGTATACCAAGTGAAAGTTTAAAAATATGACAATACAGGACTTCTTATTGATAGAAAGCAAATTATCTTTTAAATACCTATAGAAACTCTACCTTAGGGATTTCAACTATTACTTATTTGTTACTTTCTGCAAATATAGCAAAGGAAAGGGTGTAGATTAAAAACCAGTTTTAAATAATATAAAATTCAAGAGAAAATGTTTTAGAGACAGGAATGGGGCAGGATCTAAGAACAACAAAAAAAATGGTTAAGATGACGGAAAACTTAAAATATTTGGGAATGTACCTAAATAATTACTGTGTGTAAATTAAAAATGCATAATATTTAGTTAAATAATATATTTATGTTAAAATAAAAATATTCCAGTGACTAATTTCAATTGCCAAACTGTAGAAGAAGTTCTGGCCTAAACTTCAGTGCCAGCGCCCTTTCAGTAAGATCCAAATTTTTTGAGAAACACAATTTGTTTTTTTTATAAATTTTTAACTATTTTTTTAATAAACTTAAAACTGTAGACAGTTTTTAAGCCATTTGGGATTTTATATTATTATAATGTACTTGTTAGACGTGATTTTTAAAAAATGCCTGTATTTTGTTGGTTGGCGGCTGGTTGCTGATTGCAGTGGCAAAAATTCAAACGCAAGGGTTGTCAATTTATCCACATCCAAAGTAATGCTAATACCCAATTTATATGACTTAAAAATTCTCTAAGTTATTCCATACAGTTTACAGTAACATAAAAACAGCAAGACATATAATATTTAAAATACATTTGGTGTGAAGTTTTAGGCCATCAAAAAGGGAAAAGTTATTATCAACATCAAAAATGTAGCCATCATCAATGGGTAAAACCAAAATAAAAACTCTTACATAAATAATTTATAATAGTTATCAAAAAGACAATAACATCAATGAATAAAACATATAAAAATAACTATAATGAACATGTAGTCATTACCAACAAATGATATATGGCGGTGATGTCTTAAAAACTTTTCACTGATTACTATAAAATATAAAACAATACTACTAAAATTACAATAAATAAATTTTTAAAATACATTGGAAGAAAAGTTCAAAGTGATCAAAAAGAGAATGGTTACTATCAATATCCAACAAACATTCACCAATGAGTAATACCAAAGTAAGATAATTCAAAAACTTTCTGATAAATATTTAAAACAGTTAATTCCATAAAACAACAATATATGATGTTTATAAAAATATATTTTGAGTAAATTCACAGGCCATCAAAAAGATAATAATCTATTATGAACATTAGCTTACAGACATCACCAACCGGTAATACTAAATGAGATGCTTAAAAATTTGCTACTAACAGTTAACAATTAATAAAACAGCAATAAATATATTATATAAAAATACATTGGAGTGAAGTTACATAACATCAAAAAGAGCATAGTTATTTTAACGTCTAACATATGTATCCGCAAGATAAATACTAATTTACACATCTTAGCAATCCTCGATAAATAATTTAAAATAGTTAACAACAAGAAAAACACAATGTAAATAGAAAAATTTAAATTTATTGTAAAGTTACAGGCCATCAAAAAGAGAATAATTATTATAAATATTTAATATATAGCTAATTAACACCTAATGGTGACTTTTCTATTATTTAAAAATTACTTAAAGGAAATCAGATGCCCCTGGATCATTCAAATTTAGTTTATTCGTGATATGTGAATTTTTTTATTAAAAAAAAATAATGCCCGTGTATGCGATTTTTAATTTTATTGTTTAAGTCACTTTTTTGCAATTAATTTACATAGAATAAGTTTTTATCAAATATTCTTATTTATCTATCCATGTTGTAGTAGATTTAGTCTCCTGCAACTCCTTAATTTTTTGCAACCCTTACTATTTTTTCAAGAGGCAATCTAGATCACTAAAATGCGGTAGTTCTATTACAGGAAATATCTGGATCGCCTTGGTTAGAATATACAACTACTAATGCAGAAAAATTAAGTAACGCTCAGCAGTATGATTTTCATCCAAGATAAGGTCCCAAAATTATGTTATTTATTAACGCGTGGGCTCATTAGCTTTTGGGGATGTTGTATTATATGTCCCTTACAAAGTGTGAATTTTAAAATCAGATTAAAATAGATAATTCTGTTGACGATTTTATTCAGGTAAAACAGAAGTTCTCAAAGGGTCGATCGCGAGTGCTGTTTAAGTCGATCTAGAGAAAAAATATCCGATATAGAACTATTCAGATTTTGTTTTAGTAAGTAGGTAACTAAAAGAAAATGTAATTAATAAACAACTAAAATTAATTCAACCCACAATTAGGCCAGAATAACCCCTTTATCACTTTTTTTTTATCGTAGTAACCCCCTACTAGCGGCAAAAAAAGATTTTACCCGCGGTACTTCGATTTTTCTAGGAACTTCGGGTGGCGTGTTTGGCGAAAACATTCGAGACTTCGTTCGCGCCGATATAAATATTGCGCCTGCAGGAATAAAAGTCGGTCTGAACAGAGTTTATTAGTGTAAAGGGGTTATAGAGATGGGTATCTCGATCATTCACTGGCGATCGAATCAATCATTGGCCGATTTCTCAAATGATCCATTCTTTTTAATCGTTTATTCGATCAATCATTTATATAAGCGTACCAAACCAAACGTCCCAGCGATGGTCAATCGGTCGATATTTCGATATGGTGACACATGGCACACTGGACTGGTTATTGATTGGCATGAACGAATGATTGCAAGGGGAGCGGGCGAAGCCAAGCCAGTCGCCAGCCAGACAACACAACTTCATTCGTTACGTTACTTTCCGTCTTTCAGTCGGGTAGTGATTCGATCACTGCAAGCGTAAGGGATTTGATCGTTCAATATTTATAAACGATTCGGTCACTGTGATCGAATCATTCACGATTGACGCTTCTCTAAGGGGTTATGACATGGGCAAGACCGGGAATGGCTTTGGTCCACGACGTAAGGGTGTGAATATTAAGGCTTGTGTTGGCGGCCCTGTCGGGTAACACCAAAAGTTATTAGCATTATTAGCTGTGGACAGCGTCGTGCCACAAGTCTTTGCAACTTTTTATGGTGTTACAAATATTTGTGTACAGAGTAGATTTTTTCTTGTTTTGACTATTTTTATTATATTGTTTTTAGTAGTAAGTTTAAGACAAATATATGAATATGACAAGAAAAATGATTCAATCCTGGAACCCCATGACTATGTACAAATAGCAATGGCAAGAGGTTTGTTAAGTTACTGGAAACAACCTATTTATGTAAATTTTGACTTGAAAATGACCAACGAGCTATTATATGAAATTATAATAGCATTGCACAGAGCTGGTTTTTAAGGGTACTGTATGTAATTATGGACCCATAAATAGAAGTTTTCTATCACAATTGAAAATAGATAAGAGTAAAACATATTTTTATCATCCAATAAACCAAGAGAAGATATTTTGTTTTCTAGATGCACCACATTTGCTAAAGCTTATCAGAAATTGGCTTCTTAATACAGGATTGTGCAATATCCTATGTAAGTATTTTACTGGGGGCTTATTAACTTAACAATGTTTTTTACTAACTTTTTTTCCTAAACGAAACCAAATAATTTTAAAAATAATTTCTCCTCTAGCAGCTCCCAACAGATCAACGTAGTTTTACTTTTATGTACACATTCCAACTAGACAGGTCCTGAACCCATTTTGTTGGTCCCTTCATCCCTAGAATGTCCAGAACATGGAACCTGCTACCCGCAGAAGTTTTCTCTTTTCCTCCAAATATTTAAGTATCGTGTGAATAAACACCCTTACCACACTTTAGACACCCAAGATACGTTAGTACTTGGCCTTTGTGGACTGTCCAAAGAAAGAAAAAAACTAGAAACATTTTTACTTGCTCATAAAATTTTATAAACGTCCTACTACACATGAGTATTATGAAAGAAAATAATCATATAAGCTGTTTATAAATCCATATCGTGTGTGTTCAAAATTAGAGCAAGCACTTATAATTTTAATAAATAAGCAATCAGAATTTTTTACAACGTTTTAATTTTTTTCTCATTTTTTTAAATATTTGTAGTAGTAGGTACCATTGAAAAGGTTTGGTTTGCCAGGTACGCCATCGTGGTGTTGTCGCTTTAATTTTTAATTTCAATAATTGAATTACATTTATAGTTTCATTACAACCTATGCATATTGATTTAAGAATCAATAAATTTTGTTCATCAGTATAAAATCAGTTTCCTCCTTAATCTACGCCACTGTCCGGCATAAAATCCAACTTGGCCGAAAATGGCCCGCCTTAACGTCACAGATTGGTTTTTCAATATGGCGGATGTCATAACCCTATTTGATTAATAAACTCTGGGTCTGAGTTGTAACTTGAAGGCGATACGTCGATACAAAGTTTATTACCAAATAGTACTAGATGAGCGCTTCGAAGAAGAGTAAAACGTATCATTTTAATAACGACTGTCTCATTTGCCGTGCGTCAGTTGCAATACCTAAGCGTGAAAAGTTAGGGAGGAATCATAAAACGGTTCAAAACTATAAAAAGGATTTTCTGCCACAGGGTAAAATAGGAAAACGAAAAGCACGTGATTTAAAAACTTGTTTAAAAATAGAACAAGCCATGTTCACAAGAACATCCAAATAATCAAAAGCTGCAAAGACGTAATAATCACTTAAAAACGGTTGGAGATACATCACTAACCGTTGTGTATCAATTTACAAATAAAGACAATGGAAGTTATCCTTTTTCGTGTAAAAACATTAAGGAGTTAGCTACTGAAATAGCCAGTCAGTTAAACACGGACTCAGGTTCTGTTGAAAATGAGTTAGTACAGATCAGATATACATCTCAAAGTCACAGCATCTGATACCAAATTCTGGTATTTTATATCTGAGCTAAACAGGAATCCAAGGCAAATCGCTCGTTAGCTAACGGCAATAGCCAACTTACTTGAGCGATTCTGCATTTTCTAAAATAAAGATAATTCGGTTCATCTTATGAAAAGTGTGCTGAGTACATGCGGTGCCACGCTTTATCACCCAAAGTCACTTTTTAGTTAAGTTTAGAAACCAGAACTGATTTCTTTTGTAAGATCCTATAAACTCGCAATTTCGATCAATTTAGAGATTTTTCATCCACATTTAAAAGCAGACACTAACTTGACTAAAAAATGCATATTTTGCGGAAATATAATATCTTAGCCACGTTTCACCCTACCTAGACGATAATCCTGCATTACACATACTTGCAGCCTCTCTAAGTCGATCGATGGTAGTCTATCAATATTAAGGTAGATCACCAGCAGTTCAAGTTTGAGAACCCCTGAGGTAAAAGATAGCTTTATTGAAAAAACATTTTAAGTAAATATGTTAAAGAATGCGGACTTAAATTTACTTATAGGAGTACAAAAAGCAACGCGCATATCGGAGAAATAATTACAGGTACTTTTTGCAGGGTCAATTGGAAAGACCTTGGGTGATTCCGGTTTTTATTTTTGAAGGATAAGAAATTGTTCACAAGGTTCAAGAATTTTACTGTTTCAATATTCCTTTTATTTTTAGGTATTAACCATATTTATTTTAAGATGAACTGGAAATTTTTGATATTAGGAAGTCGATTCTTTAAGTGGGGTAATAAAAGGACTATGCAGACTGGTTGTAATGAAATGATACGAGGAAACCCCTATTCGTTGGCAGAATCGGATTTACTTTTAAAGGATCTTAAATGTCAACCACTGACCTAGATTAGCATTATAAAAAAGTTGAAGTAGCTAGATATTAAGGGGTGGCAGAAAAAAGGCTAAAAATATTAAACAAAAACGAATAGCGATTTAAACCAATTCTCGTGTTTCAGTTTTCTTTTTAATAACTCGTACAAAAGGTACACATTTTAAGCGTTTCTTTAAAACATCTCTTTATAATTAATTTTACTAATAAATCGATGTTTTAAAAGAAACTTAATTACACCTGAAACAAAATTTATTTTAAATTTTCTAACTTGTGCAGCTTCTGAACATAGCATTAGAAAAGTTATTACCAAGAATACTACGTTTATAGTTTTTTCTAGGCTTCTTTTTATTACCTAATTAAAACAAAACTGCAAAAATTAAAAAATACGGAATATAACATTATTTTTACACTAAATAAATGTACAAAAAAACTAAATTTGTAAAATCGTAATTCATCTGTTTAAAGAACCACTATATAATTGGCAGGAGAAAATAGTTTGATTACTTAATTTTGATATTAAATAGTAGCAATTTCTGAAAAAGAATAAACGATCATTGGCTTTATACTCCTACTACCTATTTGAGTACTCTACCATTTAAAATACTTTAAAAGGTTTTTTCTTATAAATTTATATATTTTTTGAAGTGACCCATTAATATTTAATTTTCTAGTATGGACGGTGTTAAAAACATTACCCTGTTGCATAAAATACTTTAAACTAAAATTAACAATGAAATTTATTTAAGGTGTACCTTAACATTTCTTTTTATTATTACTATATCAATATTTCCGTAGGTTTTTATAACTAAGTAATGCTAGTTTATAGCAGTCTATAGTTAAATTCATTCTTATCGTGCGGGTGTATCAATTAATCAACGACAAATCTTAGTAGTTACGTTTCATTTTAACTTGTTTAGCAACACCAAATATAACGCGTAAGAAGAATAAAATAGATATATGTAGCGTTAACGTACAAAAAAGATATAATAATAAATAGCAGTGGCTCTATAACAATTATTATATTAAAAGAATACCGGCTTCTTTTCGGTTGATAGATGACATCCTTTCTTAGTTTGATAATTTAAATTTAAAATAATGGAAAAGAAAACGCCTTTCTAAGATTTTCTAAATTTTCAAACCAAAAAAATTATATTTAATCTTATTAATTATTTTAGGAAGAAAAAAAAATTACTGGGAAATATACAAGAAGAAGCACTTAAAATTCCAAGGCAAATCGCCCTTCAGCTAACGGCAATGTTTGAGTCAACTTACTTGTGCGAGTATGCATTTTTTTAAATAAAGATAATTAGGTCAAAATATCGCCATCGACTAACTGACGAGCATATGTTATCATGCTTACTATTAGCACTTGGTAATTACCTATCATCTTATGAAAAGTATGCTGAGGACATGCGGTGCCATGCTTCATCACCCAAAGTCACTCTTTAGTTAAGTTTAGACACTAGAACTGAAAATTATATTTAATCTTATTGATTATTTGGAGAACGAAAAAAAACATTACTGGGGAATATCCAAGAAGAAGCACTTAAAATTTGTTTAAAAATGATGCAAAAGCTTGTGCATGAAAAAATAAGCCAAAGACTGAAAATAAAAATGAATCTGTAAAAATGGAATTAAGGGATACCATTTATAAATTATATAGACTAAAAACAAATATAAAATTTGCTGCTTTAAAGAAAGCTTTAAATAAAGGTTGTACTTAAGAAACAGGATTTGTCGCTTTATTAAAATTAATTAAAATCTTAGGTTTTCACAACAAAAATGACTCCAATAGAAAATATTTGTGTACACTACCAAAGTTTCAAAGCCAACATGTTCAATTTTTTAAGGGGTATAAACAAAATGATAAGTCAAAATTAAAAAAGTTAAATCTTATATAAAGCTTTGATATTTTTATCAATCTGTTAGAAGCAATAAAAAAAGAATGTGGCCAGAGAACACGATTTATTGTTTTACATGCCGGGTCTTCAACGGGACTCGTTTCAGGGGGAAGTTTAATTTTTACTTCCAAATCTAAAAGAAGGGACTATCATGATAATATGAAATTCAAAATGTTTGAAAAATGGTTAAAGAAACAGGTAATACCCAATTTGCAAGCGCTTTCTTTAATAATATTAGACACTGCTTTATATCATTCAAGAATTTTAAATAAACAATCAACTACAAATTGGAGAAAAGGTAAACTTTAGGATTGATTAATAAAAGAAAATCAGAATCCCTTGTCACAAATGTTAAAATCTTAACTTCTTTTAAAGGCAAAATCACTCAAAAAACATACATTTACGCAGTTGATGAGTGCGTAAATGCGACAACAAAGTTTTACGATTACTGCCATACCATTGGCAATTTAACGCAATAGAACTTAGAAAGGCTGGATCAGAATTTTAATATAAGAAGCATGTGGGTAATGAGCTTAAATCGGATCAGGTTGAAACTGTTTGGATAGAGGTGGAGAGGAAAATTGGCAAAAATCAGTGAAACATATAGAAAAAATAATTAAAACCTGGTGCGAGAAAAAAAAGAACCTTTCGCTTTTACTCTACCTGCTAATTGTTAGGCGGGTCTTCTCCTCGGTGGCCAAACAGCAAGTGGAGTAAAGGAAAAAGGTTAAACACCTAATTTTCTTTCTCTCTCGCACACTTGTTCACACGGCTGAGCGGCAAGATCGTACGTATATGCTCAAGAGTTATAGCAAATAAGCTTTAAATTTAAATCAAGGAATTTGTATTTACTATTTTGTATTTTTATGCGTATTTAAAATTATTGGATTTAATACAAAAATGTAAGCCTTACTTATCTGAAAGATTATTTGTTTTAAAAGGTAGTAGGTAACTCTAAACAAATTGTTTGGCCTAGAGAGCTGTCGTACCTGTGGCTGCTCAGTTAAAAAAATAATTCTGGCCTTTTATGCCAAATATAATCGCTTTAAAATCAAAAAAATTCGGTTGCTAAATATAATTTTAAGTAACTTGTTCTCTTTCAAAAATTGCTTTTGCTTAACACATCATTTTTTATTACCTAGTTTGTAAAAAGATCCCCTATAATCTTAATTGTACCTTATATATTTAAAGATAATATAAAAATCAACATCGTTAAAGTCATTTGAAGTAAACAGTTTAAAGTTATTTATGATGGTGGCTTATACTGCGTTTATGATGCGTTCTACATAATTTTTACATACAAAACAATACATAATATTTAGTTGTTTTCAAGTTGAGGCTCCAACGCTGCGTGGTAACGTTTCACAGCAATGCCTTGAAATAAAGAATGTAAGAGAATTTAGAAATAACCTAACTGCTAAGCACGGACGCAGTGTTTAAGTTTTATACAAATGACAGAAATACTATTTTTGATTTTTCTCATCTTCTAAAAAACACATTTTACTGTAAATATTATAATGATGAAGATTGTCTTTTGTGTTATTTTAACAAAATAATTCGGTCTGTTTTATATTTTTACAAGTACATATTTTAATTTATGATTAAGTTGTTGGCAAAGTTGGACTAGGTTGAGAGCTCAAAACACACCCTTTCATCAACAAAGCTTTAAAGTTAGAGGTCTTATGGTGATTAGATATTGACTTGCGAAATTAATAAAAACTAGCATATGCACGTGCATATAAACTTAGAAATTACAGATAAAATATGAACTACATAAACAGATCAACAAAGCTTCTAAGCTTTACTCCGGGTAATTTAATTTTATATTAGGTAGGAAATTACATAAGGGGATAAAAACATTTTATTATTTAACCATACTAGTAACAGACTATTTAAAAAATAAACTATTCAAAGCGATTAATAGAGTTGGACCAAGTAGGTTAAGAACTGAAATCTCACCCTTAAGATATCGATTCGTGGAACCCACCATATTATAATAAAGCACGTAAAAGGATAAAGAAACTAGCTATTTCTTAAAGGATCAACGGTTTTTAGTAAGACTTGTTTAGGTCATAATCATTTTATAAATAATAGAATGGGACTTAAACTTACTTTGACTAACACATAACTTTAGGTAGCATAGTTTAAGGAAAGTAAAAGACCTGAAATATTTCATTAGAGATACCCGAAAGGTGAATATTAACCTGGACTAAAGCAAAAGTTTGCTTTGGATTAGTTTACTTTACACAAGTAATAAAATCGTTTTTTTTTAATAAATACAAAATTTATTTTAGGATAGACACTACCATCAGCAGTCCAACGATGCTGCCAATATAAGGCTATAGTAGCAAAAACAATTAGCCAGTATAAAAAAATTGCAACTAAATGGTATGTGTGTAGGAGAGATTAAAGATATTTACAACTAAGCTTAGTTGTTTAAATTAATGTATTTTAGATTTTATTTTTTTCTTATTTTTATTCAGACACAGTAAACCGCATTAAAAATGCAATATAAGTAGGAAGTCTTAAGAAATATTTATTTGTACAGAGATCACAGAATTAGTATATAATTACCGAAGAAGAGCGGCGATTGTAATTGGCCTTTTTATTAGGTCTTACAAGTCTTGGATTAAAAGGCCCCAGGGCATCTTCATTTGTTGATGAAGGGGATTTGTGCTCTTGAAGAATATCCAGTCCTCTACATGCTGCAAAGGTTCCTGAAATAAGCAAAAGGTAAACAAGGCAGATTTAAAATATCTACAGATTAATTTTAAAAATCGTCCATTTTACTACTGACTGGGGCATTTACCGATAAATTTAAAATTCTGAAAACTGCACATAGTGCACATTTTAATTTGGACCAGCCTAAAACACGGGCGGTAAAATCGTGTGTTTAGGGGGTATTTTAGAAGTTTGTAATCCCATTGGACCTGAGTTTCTGAGGTCATAATTGTCTAAGAATTTAAAATGTAGGCAGGATGTTATTCTCTAAACAAAGAAAATTGTCACATTTTACCTATCAGACCCTAAACCAGGCGCGATTTAAGGGACATTAAAATGGGAATTTTCGTACTTCATATTCAGTCTACAGGTTAGGTTCTATCTACAGAGTAAGGTATAGAAAAAACGCATGAGATCCCTTCCACTCTTCCATAGTTTTCATTCAATTAGGGTCCAGTTTCAATCCCAAAAACTTGGACTTGTATCAAGTTTGCTCTGAGATTTTTGAACAGTCCCTATTTTACCTAAGTATTTTTGGGTGAGATTTGATTTACTGAATATGTTTGTCCAATAAACAGTTTTTTGATTAAATCATTAAAAAGGCTTTTTTAAGTGCTCGCACTACTTGGACTTCCATTGTCTATTGATAACTAGTTATCACTTGAAAACGGTTACAAATACATTACATTACCTAAAAGTATATCTATTTTTGTCATAAATTTATGATTTATTCTGATTTTTTTTTATTTTTAATGCTTTTTGGTTGTTCTAATTATAAAAAATTTAAATAAGGAAAATAATTAATGTAGCCTGTAAACTCTTTAATGGGATAAAACTCGGCGGTAAGTTAAACAAGGGCATAACACGTTACCTCTTAATTATAGTTTAAAGTTACTCTATTAAAAAAGCTACACTCGATGTTAATCCCAATGAACCTTGGAAACTTTATAAAACATGACAAAAAGAATAAACGAAGAGGGAGAGCACAAAAATAAATGGAATAGTTATTATTAATTTTACTATTTTTAAAAACGAAAAACTGCGTTGTATAACATTTAGATAAATATTAATGTTAAAGATTAATAAAAGAGTCATATTCTGATGGGGAAGGCAAAATAAAACTCTTTAAGAAGGATACATTTTTTTTAAATAAAAATCTTGACCTAAACCTGAGGATACCAGTAGTTCTTTGCTGTTTTTTAGCTCTTAAATTTCGGTGTTTGTATTATAGTGCTTATAAATAAATATCTTTATATTTACTAATAAATCATGCACAATGCACATTATAAATGACATATTGCCCATTTAAACGTTTTGATGTATACAGTACTTTGTAGCAATATACCATTGGGTACTAAGCAAATTTTACAATATATCAGACATATTTATTGCTTTCTAGTTGTTATTATTTCCACTAACTGCTTGCATCTAGATAAATATGCTCTATAGTATTGTGGTGGATTTATGTATTAAATAAATCTGTTGGTTACTCGCCAAGATAGAACCGCCTAATTTGTATAAACTACCTATATATCCATAAGCAAAACTTCTACTTACTATTTAGGAACCAGTAGGAAACAATACTGACTCACACACGAAAAACTGTCATTATTTTTAAGAAAAATCATCACACACTGATTAAGATCCAAATAACACCCTGGTAAGTTTTGATGTTGTTAGTTTATTTACGAATATTTATAGGCATAATACATTTAATAATATGAAAAATAAATAAGAGAGAAATGACCAAACTGGTAAAAGAAACAAACTAGACATAAACTATATTCTTGAATTCCTAACTTTTTGTGTAAAAAAAAAACATATTTTTAGTACAACACTGCGAAAACCACGAAGGTTTGGGTTTTTTTTTTTAAATATGAGGAATATTGGTCACAATGCCTAATTGAATTATTGTTTTGGTGAGTTGCTTACGCATTTTAAAAAATCTCAAGGGCTACTTACCCTTGAGATTTTTTCAAGTAAAGAAATCTCTTCGAACATCTCAGTCGGCCGAGTTGTAGTGCCAGACCATGCATGGTGGCATACATTCAGTTGCCTTAGAATGTGTAAAGTATGAGAGAATGACCAACCCATGATTTGAGCGACCAAGAGGGCAGTTTCTGACGCTTGGTACAGTTTAGGCTTGGAAGGAATGTTAGCCAATTAGTGGTTGCGGAGGTTTCGGCTGCTCTGCTTTGAGTGTCGGTTTTTGTAGAACCTAGCCAGTCCTTATTATGAACACATAAATCCCCGAGGACGATTACTTCCGCCAATCGAAAATAAGAAATAATAGTGTTAATCTTTATTAAAAGGTTAGAAAGTTAAAAAAGTCGGTGAAGGAATTATCAGATGGGGAGAGGTATATACAGCAGATAAATTTGGGGTAGAAGATATTAAGGTAATTTTAAGCCAAAGAATATCAGAACTACCTGATTAAAGGTTACAAACTCTAGCACAGAAAAGATGAAATGAGTTCGTAACCTGGAAAAAGGAGGTGATTGGTTAATGCTTTAAAACTTATTTGGGTTTCGGTAGAAAACAGCATGTGGAGTTTGAAAGAATGAAGACAATGGTGGACAGAGTTTATGTTAGAGTTAAGCATATATCTGTAAATGAGATTAAACTTTACGACGGTGGCCCCCCAAATACACCCCTTACCTGTAGATCCGTCTGGAGGTGTATTTTACCTTTGGAATACTTTGCTTTCAAGTGTTCCATCATCATTATTTTCAAATTTTATGATAAAGGAAAAGAAAAAAGAAAGAGAAATAAGAAAAACTGACTCATCTACACAGAACTCGAAACGTCCGATAAGACTTGACGAGTCCTATAAAGGGCAAGTGGGGTGGTACCCCCTCAATAGAGAATAATCTCCTCAGCTGCCGGCTAAATAATACCCTTTTCCCAAAAAAGCATGACAATACCATGCTTCTCCTGCGAACAAATATAAAACAAAATAAATAAATACAGACAAATACATAAACAAAAATACAAAGGATGTTATTTATAAAAGCTCTGAAATCTTTATACTTGAAGTTGAATCTTCTAGTCCAAAACCAAAGCCACTAAACAAAAAAAAATGCTTATTAAAGGATCCCTTGTTAATGTAATAAATTTTAGAGGTGAAACTCTTAAGCTATTAGCCAAAAGCATAAAGAAACATAGAACATACATATATTCCCACTAAGCAAAAAACATCTGTAGCATGTTTTGTGACGTTATTTAAAAGTAACTGTAATAACGTTTCATTTTAAACGTTATTTTATCATGCTTGTTTCGTTTTCTTGAATTGTTATTCATAATTTCCGTCTCCTTAACATACCCTTGTAAACATATTTAGTATATTATGAAACAAACATTTTACTTACGTAATTTTTATGTACTCCTAGTATAACGTTAACGTGTTGCCATGTAGAGAATGGTCTTTTAAATACAAGTTCGTTACGTCTCTTGATGTACATCTTAGATACGGATATAATTTGTAAAAATAGGTAATGTTATTAGTGTAACGTTATAATAATCATTTAACTCTTTACGGAATCGTTACATTAACTAGATTTCGCCTTGGAAATGTAACTAATTAACAAACCGACCTCGTTTATTTACAAGTAGCCCAGGCAGATATTTTTCGGTTTTATAAGAACGACGCAATTAACTTAGGTGAAGAATTGTTTGGCCATAACCTTACTATTATTCCTATTTTCCCGCATTTTCTGTGTAGGACGCGTCAGTAGGACTTAGGACAAATTAACCCTTTTTAATTCTTTTTTCCTTTCGTATTTTGTGTTCTGTGTTTAGGACGCGTAAAAACTAAAAGCCAGTGGTAAATTGTGGTGGTAAAGAGACTATATTCAAGAAAATATGGATCGCAAAGTAAGTATATTACAATTTTGTTCTACTATATATAGTTTAGTTTTCATGTTGCATAGGTATAGGTAAACCGACCAAAAATCCCGCTTTTGGAGATCAGGTTTTTAAGGTAAAGTCTAGGCAATCTGGCATTCCTCGTTTTGTTAAGATAAAGTTACCGTCTGCTCGAAATTTTGGGGTAATAATTCTCGATCTTGTTTTAAGATATCGCTCAGGGACTGGATCTGCCATCCCCTGGATATAAATTCAAAGTAGAATGGATTGAAATCAGGTCGCTTTATACCTACGTAAAATTCTTTTTTAGGAGATTTAAGTAGTAATTTAGTTATTTTAAATTAATTAAATGCTTTGGTTGAAATAATTACTAAGAGGGGAGACATGAAAAAAGCTTCATAAGGGGCCCATCCAAAAAAACGAAGGAAGAGCTACTCAGACAAAGTAGGAAAAGACTTTGCATAACGGTAGGGTTGCTAACAGGGCACGATAACTTAAGAGGACACCTACACAAGATAGGCTCATACATTGGGGACCCAAGTTGAAGAATGTGCGACGAGAGGGAAGAAACAGCCTACTATATCTTGTGCGAATGTGAATCATTTAATCACAAAAGACAGGCATTATTTGGGCAACCGAAAATGAGCCCACAGGAATATATCAACCAACCAGTCTCGGGGTTATACAGACTTGTAGAAGGAGCAAGACTAATGGGAGGATTGGTATAAAAGATAATGGGAGATTAGGCACAAATAGCCCAAGAGGCTGCGCTGCCTCCGGTAGTGAATCAAGACGGCTTCCAGGGAAGAAGAAGAGTGCTTAAAAGGTTTATTGTAGCTTTCATGCAAATCAGAGTCTTTGGTTCAAACCTCAGTATTCTAGGTTAAAATATAATTGTGTGTTTGACCTTAAAGTTTCGAGTAGGTAAATTTCTTCCGTGTTTGGTTATATGAAAATAAGGTGGAAAAAATGCCAGAAAATATTTCAAATGAGTTGCTTTATTTATCTAATTCTTTATTTTTGGTGGTATATTAATTATTTGCCAGCAAACAATATATACTGTGATGCATATATATTTTGTCATTTTCTCAGACCTTGATATTAGGTACTTGATGCATTACCTATATTTAGTGTGTTAAATTTATGCTTAAAATACATTATTAGGGCTAGTACTATATGTTTAATTCTAAAATTAAGTTAAACAGCACTTCTTACCCTTCTTACTTACTTTACCAACTGTCATAATAGAAATAATAAGTTTTAAGAAAACGTTAATATTCTGAATAATGTATCTGAAAAAATATTTAACAAAGTAAATTCGCTTTTTGCTTTGCAGCTAACTTTAATTAGAAGATATGCTATATTAATGTAGTTTTTAAAATTACTTTACTTTTGTCATAAATTTTAATTTCTTTACAAATAGGTTCTTTTATTGAACATATCTTCCAGATTTTAAAACCAATGAACAGATTAAGTCTATACTTATTTTTTGTTATAGCGTTTAAATAAGCCATATGGTGCCTATTCAGCAAGGCATATCAGATCTGTTATTAAAAACATGCCCGATCAAATAAACTATCGATATTCCTCAGGTGGAAGTAGTTTCAGTAAAATTAAAAGATCAGATTTGAGTAATAATAATAGCTGCACTAACTCCACTCTATTTACTGCTTCTACTTCAACTGTTAGCACCAATATTGATAATAATTTCTCTTTTTCTGAAGGTCCTTATAGTAATTCTAAGAGCACTTCAAATTCGAACTTTAATATATCCCATGTAAATACTTTGAGTGATTCAGCCAATTTTTCCATCGAGTTAAAAACTAGTTTACCATCCAATAATAATTATAGCAATCAAGAAAAAAGTAAACAATTTTTAAGCTCCTTAACCTCATGGGCAATTAAAACTTGCCTTAGCCATAATTCTTTTAATGAATTATTAAATATATTAAGGTCATATACTGATTTTGAGGGAATTCCTAAAGATTGCAGGACACTTTTAAAAATCGATGAAAATTTAAAAAAAGACATTATCATGATTCCACCAGGACAGTACTATCATTTTGGTCTAAAGGAGGGAGTGCTGGAGGCATTAAAACAACAAGCAATTTTGAATCTTCCGGAGAATTTACTAAAAGTTTCTATAAACATTGATGGCCTTCCCCTTACTAAAAGCAGTTCTAGTCAATTTTGGCCCATATTAGGATTTATAGACCATTTTAAATATGGTAGCCCTTTCCTATAGGTGTGTATCATGGACATCTAGCCAGAAAGTGCAAATGTTTTTTTGAATATTTTTGTAGAAGAATTTAAAGAAAAAAGCTACTGGCATAGATTTTAATAATTCACATTTTTCAGTTCAAATATCAAAAGTTTTATGTGATGCTCCTGCTAAAGCCTTTGTACTAAATATGAAAATCACAATCTACAACAGCTGTACAAAATGTAAGGTTGAAGGGAATTACATCAGACATAGAGTGGCTTATCTAGATTTAGATGCAGGTTCAAGGGTACATAATGAAATCATCAATTTGTCTGATGAAGACTATCATAAAGGACCTACTATACTATCTGAATTAGATATTGATTTAGTCGAAGATATACCACTCGATTACATGCACTTGGTTTGCTTGGGGGTTACAAAAAGATTGTTAAGTTTTTGGGTTTCGGGACATCAGGGTATACGGTTGTTCAAGGAAGATATTTTAAAAATTAATGAAAGTTTGGAAAATATGAGAAAGTGTTGTGTAAAAGAATTTGCTAGACTTCCCAGGTCTTTAAAAGAACTAGAGCGTTGGAAAGCCACAGAATTTAGGCAGTTTTTGTTGTATTATGGACCGTTAGTCCTTAAAAACTATTTAAAAGAACCTATGTGGTCCCATTTTTTGTCTTTACATGTTTCAATTCGCATTTTGGTTTGTGCTGACTAGGGCATTCAATCCCGGAAGGAATTTGCAATCCCGGAATTTCGGGATAATCAATTTTAAATCCCGGGATCCCGGGATTGATTTCGGGATTCCACCAAAATTAATTATGTGAAAATATTTTTTTCCTATTAATAGCTAAGTAACACCTTTCATTAAAAATTCTTTATTTTAGATAACAACATAACACATAACATAACTTAATACAAAATGAAAACGTCTTATCTTATCCTAGTTTAAAGGAACAACAAAATTATTAAAATTTAGAAAGAAATTTTCAGAAAAAAAAACGTTTAAAATCAAATTTGTTTTTTAAAAAAATGTCTTAAGAAGACGAGTTGATCTAGTGTGTTGTCACTTAAACTAGACCTTATTTTATTGCATAATATACTAGCTATTGAAAAGGTTCTTTCGGATTCGACGCTGGTAGGAGGAATCGTCATTAACATATCATATCCAACTGCAAATAAAAACCTAGTTCAAAACCCGTTTTCAAAGAATTCCATTTCCTGAATATAGTTTGTGATATGTTCATATTATAATATTTCTCTTGAGGTTTTGAACATGTACTTTTTTCCAGAGCATCTCTCAATTTTTCTTTAAGCGACCTTTTTTCCACATCCTTTTTTTTTAATTAAATCGGCAAGGGGCACGTCATCTTCATCTTCATTCGCTTCTTCAAACAAATCTACATTTTCCACTTGGAGATGAACCAGTAGAGTTTACATATTTTTTTAGTATTTTGGATATTTCTTGTTCAATTTTCTTCTTGTTGGGTGCTATAAAAAGTTCATCTGTCTGTTTTTTTGTCGGCGTGTGTAAATATCCTAGGATTGAAGATAAAACTGTCCGACGTTGCCTAATCCTTGTTCTTAGTTGTATTTCTAACTGTGTACTTAAAGGAGATTTTTTTTATCTTAGATAGCATAAATTTTAGGACAATATCTGCTTTAAATAAATTCATATCTCTTTCAGACAATGCCTCAACGGTTGTTTTTACAGGATCTAATATTTGGACTATTTCTCTTATTATGTTGAATTCTGATTCGGTTAAAAAGAGTTCAGGCGCCAAAGTTACGTCAAAACACTTTTGTACAATATAAAAAATATAATAAGAAAAATTAATTCGAAAATCCCGGGACCAGTGGAGGACAATCCCGGGATTTCGGGGCTGAAAAATTAGGCGGGATCCCGGGAACCGAGATCCCGGGATTGAATGCCCTAGTGCTGACTTAAGCAGCAAACATGATTATTTATTATATGCCAAAAAACTTCTTCTATATTTTGTGGCTAAGTTTGGGGAAATTTATGGGGAAGAGTATGTAAATTATAATGTCCATAACCTACTGCATTTAGTGAAAGATGTTGAAAAGTATGGACCTTTAGATAACTTTAGCTGTTTTCCTTTTGAAAATTATATGTTCCACATAAAGAAATCTTTAAAACCAGTAACCATCCTCTGAACAGTTTATAAATAGATATTATGAATATATTACTCACTGTACATCAAAAACGAAATATTACCTGGTTACACTTTATTGAATGAAATGGGCATACAAAAAATTGGTAATAATAATGTAACCTCTTTTTAAACAGTTAAAGAGTCAAGACTTTTATTTTTCTGTTGATGAACCAAACTGCTTTGCTTTTCTAAAATCCGGAATGGCTATACAATTTTTAAATTTCTTTAATAAAGAAGACGAATTTAATTTTGAATGTAAAGTTTTTAAACCCCTGAGAAGTTTTTTTAAAATGATATGTGATTCTCTTAAAATCAGATGTGGCATAGTAGATGGTTTTACCGACAGTACAAATGTTTACATGGCTGATGCAATCTTATGTAAAGCAATGAAGGTTGGAGAGCTTCTAATAGCTTTATTACACACTTTTTAAAAAGAATACATTAGTAAGAGAGGTTTTGTAAACAAATAATTTAGATATAGAGCCACCTGATTTATCTATAATTTTACCCAGAATTTAAAATCCATTTCATATTATATTTTTATTTAAGCAATATTTACTTAATACTCCTCCCTTACTTTACTAAATTATAAAAATCTTATTTTGTATCTTTGTGTAGCACTTAAAATTAGAAAGTTACGATCATGGGATATATTAAAGAGATTACCATATACATATACAATACATAAATTTAATTTTTCGTTTCCACTGAATTTCTTTACCTTTGACTCATTTAAGTTCTTCTAATAAATTGATTCTTTTTTTTTAATGTGATCATTTATTGCTGGTTATTACTCAAATTTGTTTCAAAGTGCCACTTATAATAGGAGCTATTTTATATGTATGAACATTTTTGGTGTAAAATTGCCAGCATTAACTTTAAATTCTTTTCTGAACACTCCTAATTATTAAAAGTGGCATTTTTAAGTCTCAACTTTAAGTTTTTAAAGAGGTCATTCGTTCTTGATATTTTTCCGTATATTTCATCATAAGTTTCCTTTTTTCTATATAATTTTTTTTTGTATTAAAGAATTTAAAAATTAATTAATTTTATAAAGAATAAAATCTTATATATATATATATATATATATATATATATATATATATATATATATATATATATATAAATATAAAATATATATATATATATATATATATATATATATATATTGGGTGCATTAAACCATTTGTAGTTTAATGCAGGACCTCTAAATTATCTGATTTAATTATTTATCTTTTTATGTTCAATTTTTTTTAAATAGCTGTTTTTATGCTTACAAGTTTTTTTTTAATTTTTTTTTTTGTAATGTTTAGCTTAAGAATAACTCTATTACTGTCTACTTTCCGAGGTATGCACTACAATAAAAGGAGGTAAAGTTAACTTTTAATTAGTTAAAATATCAGAAATGACAAATTTCGTCTCTATTAACACTTTTTTGAATTTAGGTGCATGTTATACTTTAAAACACACATTTTGGCCTTATATCTTTTTTATATTATGAATACAAAAATAAGTAATAGGTATTATTGTTTAATAAATTAAAGTTTCCCAATTTAATTTAAAGCAACAATATATTTTTAGTATGCAGTTGTAAGATTCAAGGAAGAAGGAATAAGTGTAATTCCTCAAAATATTGATAAAAGAAAATTTGGCCACTGGCCAAATAACTCAAAGAACTTAAGAACATTAATTATTCGAGCCAGCCAGCCTAATACCGACTGGCCAACTTTTAGAATCTCCCAAATATATGGTTCATATGGTTAGTACCAAGATAAGGTTAAGCAACAAATCTATTTATTGTTTACTACCTTATATTTTTATGTGATTTCTATTTTATAGACAAATATGAAGATGCTTTAGAACTCGAAAAGGAAGCAGTTCGAGAATCAGAACTGAATGTGAGGACAGAGGACCAGGAAAGAGAAAGTCTAAACCAGTAGAAAATATTCTCCTCCACCATCCTTTTGTGGTGAATTAAGTTTAAAAAACTCCTGTTTCGTTTTAAGTGTATTATTTCTTTAGCTCTGATGTAAGTGAAATACCTTACAAGTGTTGCTGAGAACAGCAGAGATGAATGTGAAGGTAATGTTATTAAATTTATTTTTTTTATTTACGGATAAATCCATTAAAATATAAAAATATTAAATATTTGACTCTCACTAAAAATGTTTTTTTTACCTAAAATCAAGTTTATGACAAAACCAAATTTAAAATTAGGAACAAATATTTTTTTGTTCAAAAGATTTTTTGTGCCTTTTGTTTTAATAATGATAGACATTGCATTTTAATTTTTATTTATAATTACATTATTATACCAATTAACTAACTGAGACTGTTTGACAGTCTGACTAGTTTATAAGATGTTATATTATTTTATATTTAGTAGCCAAGTGTGTGACTATTTTAAAATTATTCAAACCTGAAAATTTTAATGTTGTAATGTTATATGTAAACATCCTTTGTTCGGGCTTGGTCTCATATATTTTTAAATTTCAAGACCACAAATGCTATGTTTTCTATTACAAAATATCTTGGAAAGTAACGCTTGTGGTATTAAATATGTAGCCGATTGTAGCCTTTTAAAACTTAAGTACTTGATTTTCAGGTTTTCCTGCTATATTTTATATTGAATTTTAAAGAATTTACTTTTTTTTATGATTAGTAAGTATTGTTTTTAAATTTTAGATGTAATACAGTACTTAAATAGTGTTGAAGAAGAGTCAAGATCAGGTATATAATACATATTGCTATTAGTTACAAATGTTCAGTTTTTTAAAAAAATGATTTTGAATTAAAAACTTTTTCAGATAAGGAAACTCGGGGTAGCAATAATGAAGAGGTTCAGAACAATAATGTTGAAGTTGGTAAGTGTATATGTATATAAATATATAATTTTTTCCATTTTATTAAAAATTAATTCATTATGGAAAGAGAAATAAATGTTATGGAAAAAATTTTATTTAAACCTTTCTTATTAAATTAAACTATAAAATTAATACTTAAAGATTTATTTATTTAATTTTTTAATAAGGTAATGTAAGACCCGTACTTACTAACTTCTATCATTATAAAAATGTTTATTACCGTATGATTTCTTATTTAAGAATATTTTTTTAGATATACACCATGAAATGAAACCCGAAGATACAACATTAATTGAGGTATTGGACATAGATATATCTAATACAGATATTTACAATAAATTAAAGGAAATAGATAAAACATTGAAGTTTATTTTAATAAGATTAAATAACTTGGAAACAATACAGGAAAAAGAAGTTAATACAATTGATTTGTCTGGATTACCTCCTCTGCCCCTAACCACAATTTCATCACTGTTAGATATGGAGGAAACTTTAAAGAAAACCGAAATTTCCAAACAATTGGTTAGTATTCACTTATATTTCAGTCAAATTAAATAGTTTTAGCAGATAAACAACATCTAAAGTATCCTTTTATATTTGCAGTCCAATAAGTATCTCCAGGTTGCAGGAAGAAGTGGAGGTGATTTTATAAGAAGGGGCCTTGCTACAATATTTAGCAACAAACTGGCCACAACTTGCTCTTGGACTGGTCAAAAAAATAATTTCAGAGTGAAGGATTGTATTTTAATGAAAATTTTGAAAGGTAAACACAATATAAAAGCATAAGTTATATGCAGTTTTTATTGACTATAAGACATTCCTAAAATTTAATAATTTTAAAACAAGATTATACTAATAGAGACATATATGAGATATCAAAATCGTTTAAATTTAACAGATATTGAAATTTTTTTATTCTCCATACTACAGTAAAAAAAGAAATAAAATTACATGAAAGATTAAACATTTTTTTTTCATTTTTACAAGAATAATTTTAAGTTTATTTATTATTTATAGTTGAGATTATGAACATTATATGGATATTTTCGCGACTTACCGTTTTTAACTACTGGTTGATAGCAGTTCTTTCCCCCACCATTCTGACCGTGTTTAACCAGCCTATCCTCGCAAAAACGACACGGTTTACGTTTTACTACTAATGGTTTAATACACTTTTAAGTTTAAATTTAAATGTAGTTCTTTGGAGATTGAAAAAGTCGAAAAGATAATATATAAACCAAATTTTTCATTTAATTAGATATTAGCTGTTCCAAGTCAACTATAATAAGTAAATTTTTCCTTTATGATTGTAATATAACTGTATTAATTCATCCATTTGGGAATTAACTAATAAACCAAAAAATCTGCAATACAAATAGTTGTCAAAAAATAGCAAAAAAAACATCACAGAACCAAAACAATAGAAAAGCCGCGAATCCGCCATTATTTTAAATTTAAATTTGACATAACCATTATTAACGCTCCGCCTGACCAGTGGCGATAGCGGTAGATACTGGGTACAAAGTAATGACGTAGATACTGACGACAGAACACCTTCCCCTACGTTACCGCTTCTCGCGAAAATAAACCGGTATGTTAACTGTCCTAACAATGTTCAACGCGGTATGTCGCCAAAATTTGATGTATGTTTACATAATAAACCATTAAACTAAAACTGTTTTAAAAATGTATTGAAAATGTTGAGTGTTTTAATTATTATATTTTACCGGATTTTTTTAACAAGGACAGATCCATAAACATCATTATTCATTCATTAATTCTCTCCTCCGCTGTTGATACTTTGAACTATTAGTTTTAGTTTTAAACATCTTTGGCTTTTATCCAATATAAATTTTGTCAAGCCAATAAATTTGTGATAAATTCATTTTTTATCAAATTAGTTATTTAATGAGCTGTACTAAATTATGTCTAGTAGCAAATATAACCTAAAATTTTATTAATAGTATGGTAAATATAAAAGATATTTTATTAAAAAACGTAAAAAGTATGTCATATTATTCAGTGATTTTTAGCTATTTTTCTAGTGTCTGATATCTAGTGTTTTCAAAAATAACCCATATAAAACCAAAACTTTTGTTTTCACATAATTTTGAATTTTCTGAAATAAAATCAGCGGATCTGCAAACCCTAAGCATTACAACGATTAAGCCATTAATTGCAGAGCTATCACTCTTCAAACCCCAGAGGTTTAAAGCTAACTAATTATTTCCAAAATTTAATTAGTCCTTGTAAACTCGTGTTATTAGAAAATTAATTATAAAAAAAAATGTAGATGCAGTACAGTCCGTTTATAAAGGAACAACAGATAAGGCAGTAGAAACAACAGTAATGGAGTGGTTTCGTCATGCTAATCAGCGATTAAAGAGGGAGCACATGTGTAGTGGATTAAGTTGTATAATTGTTTAAGTAAAAGTTTTCTTGAAGAGGATACATTTAAATTTGGGTTATTAATTAAAAACAACATAATAATAAAGTAAAAAGTTTCCAATGCTTCTTTAAAATTTTAAATGGTTTATCACTAGTTTACTAATATATAATTATAATTTTAATAATTGTTCCATCTGTATCTGTAAACCCAAAATACTTTTTTAGACATTTAGAAGGTGTCACACATTTTTTTTTAAAATTTTTTAATTCAAAATAGTACAATTTAAGTCAAAAATAAAGCAAAGTCAAAATATTTATCACACCTCATAAAATATGTTTTCTAACCAAAATATTTTAACCTTATTTAATTTTTTTTTAGGCATCCGTCTTCATTTGATATTTAAATTTAGATTTTGGAAGGCTGGAGTGCACGTTAAATAGAGTTATACTTATACTTAGATCTGTCAAATAAAAAATCATTTTTAGTTTTTGTATAGGAAAAATTTGTTAAGTTTCAAATAAAAATTTATTCTGTATTAGGTGTTTTATTGATTAATAGATTGACAACTGTCAAGAGTTTTTTATCTTTAAATAATGGTCTCTTTGTTTTCTAATTTAAAATCTTTTTGTAGAAACTGCACTCTCCAGCATCTTCTATATGAGAATGGAGTGATCAACACTGTCAAAATCTTTTGACAGATCTAATAAAATTGCCAAAGCATGTCTGTTTTCAGTTATTGATTTTAACACTTTTGTCAGGGCTGAGTAGACAGCATTCACTGTTAATTGTCCTTTTCTAAATCTATAATGACAGCCTGATAACACCACTCTTATCCAGAAAATGTATTTTTACTTTTTTAAATATCTTATAGTTTTATTTTTATAGAGTGCTGCTTTAGTATAAGTAATTTTCAATATGCTAAAAAAGCATCAGTTATTAAACAAAAATTAATATACCATTTAGAGGTTCCAATATTATATCGACCATTTTCTTTTAAATCTTTTAATGTTAACTTTAATAGGCATATATTTACCTAAAGGCAGCCTTGTCGCTTGTCCGTGCAGAAGAAAGATAGAATAATAAGTATAGTACCTTTCTGTCTCCTTCCGTGCGCTGATTGGTCGTCGGCAGGGAGGTATATACCCCTCTCCGCCGACCAATCAGCACACGGAGCAAGAGAAAACGATCTAATTCTATCTTTCTCATGCTCGGCGGAGCGGCAAAGTTGCCTCTACGTAGATCAATGTCTACTAAATAACGAAAATATTACAGAACACTAGTCTGTTTATTATCCACATAACAAAACCGCTTATGTAAATCCCTAGAAAAACCTCTTTACAACGTGAGTTATATAACGTGCATGTTTCAAAATATGTGTCGAGTCTAACCAATGCAAAAAACGTAACAATGCCGTGTAAGTTTCGTTACTAGAACGTTGTATTTTTAACGTAACTACGATTTTGTTAAGTTGAAGGAAATATAACGAAAGTATTAAGTTCAAGGCGCCGTTATTGTTCCAAGATAATTAACGTAACAAAGGAACAAGAAAACATAAATGTAACGTAATAAGGATGATTTTTTGCTTAGTGGGTTATATTAAAAACACGAAATTTCACAAATCAGAAATCTGTTGGGATGCATTTTAAAATAACATCATAAACACTGAAAGGTTTCTAGTATTTTAGCAAAGGGAATTTGTTTTAGAAAGCTAGGGATTAAAGAAAATGCATTTATATTATTAAAAATAAAAACAAGATAATTATGTGGCATTAATATCACTTAATTTAAATAAGGCTTAGTTTCCTTTTATTAATGCTAATGTTATTTCAAAAAAGTTTAAAAGTAATTGTTTTAATACCCTTCTTATTTTTTAAAATCATACATGTCCTGTTACAAAAGATTTATAACCTTACAGAATAAATTTTCAACAAAAAACTTTTTAAATATTTTAAGCTTTAGGGTCAGAATTTAAACAATTTAAATTTTAAATATTATTTAAGGGTTCAGAAAATTATCTACATATATTTTATCTTGAAAAAGGTACTAAACTGGCCATCACAACTCTAAAAGGTGTTTTGATTAATCATGACTTTTTGAGGGTTTTTCTTTATCTTGTTTTAGGCAATCGTTGAGTTCATAATGGTCAATATCTATACCCTGGGCCTAGGACCGAAGCGGTACCATCTTGGCAAGTACCCAACAAAGACTTCTTAGTCTTACATTCTACTGAATTTACCTTTGCTCCAGTCTCGATCCATGCTAGCTATAGACAAAAGGGGGCTTAAACCCGAATGTAGTAGGCCCAGACATTGCGTAAATTCTAATAAATCAGGATTCAATCCTTCATCCCATATGGCATTCAGGAGTTCACAGATCGTAAATGGTGTCCAAAGAAAGAAAAAACATAGCGCCATTAAAAGCATAAAATAGCCTAGCCTTTTTCTGTTTCTAAGACTACTGGGAACAGTGCTTTCTGCTACAGTTACATTTTCTGTAGCGTCCATATCGTCATGCTAAAAATGAAAAACAGTTTAATACCTTGTCATCTTAACCATTTATTTAATAGTGCTTGTAAATGCAAAAAGAAAACCTTTTTACGCAAAATAATTAAGCTGTTTTAAAAACTTTTTTTTAATATTATATTTACATAACGTTTCTTTATTAGGTAGGCTGCTGTCGTACGTACATATAAATTCGTGTTTTTCAAAGTACTTTTTATCGCAGTTATTTATACGTATAGGCCATTCATCCAAATTATTTCCCCCCTTTTTTTCCGGTCCCCTTTTGAATGAAAACTTTTACCTTTAAGCTGTTTTTTATAAAGGAAAATAACCCTAAGTCATATGGCGCAGGATCTAGGCAATATTCTGGATAAGCTTAAACTTTTATACCTAAAGTTGTAAGAAATTCCGTAGTTTGATAAGATCGATGTGCAGGAGCATTATCCTAATGGAATTACCAGGTGTTAAGTGTGCCTTTCCAGATCTTGGAGGGAGAATACCAATACAGCGGGAACGCACTGATGACCCGGAAAACGCAGGCATAGCATTAGCACAGGTTAGTGACCTGAAAGAGCTTTTAAACTGTCTTAAACAAATTAATTTATCAGAAATAATTAGATTCCTCAAAGATCTAACAAATGCAGTATTAAATATAAACGACCCTATGGAAAAAGCAACTAATCTATTAACATTATTTCAAAACTTTGATAGTTACAATATATAAATTAAATAACCCAAATTTTAAAAATTTCAAAAACATTAATTACCATTCTAAATATTTTTCCTTTAATAATAAAACATTTCAATATTCAAAATCTCTTAAAAATAAAGATCTAATATACTTAAAAAATACTGAAAAGCGATCTACTCATTTTATTGCATATGTGTACAAAAATAAAACTAATATCAAAAATAAATTAACTTAAAAAGCATATTTCTAACAATAATCTCATTTTCTTTACAGCAAAATCTTAAAACAAGGTATGTTTGGCTTCAGGGTTTTCCTGTGGGGACTTTTCACCCTAGAAACAGGGTGGGAATGCCCAAAAACGGGGGATCCCGGCAACCAAACATACCATAAACAAAATAAAATAAAACCAAATAACCTAAAATTACAACTCCCTTACTCTGCCCCGCCCACATACAAAATATAAAATCCTAAAAGCTGATTGGCTACTCGACTAACTATAAATACTCAGCCTGTTACGGGATCTATAAATACAGGCTCTGAGATGCGCGCGGGCTTGCATCTCTAATACTTGTGGGGTCAGCACCAACCCCGTGGTTCATCTCGGGGGCCCTGGTATGTTTTACCAGGCTGGGGCCTGACAGCTTCCCGCGCCGAGCCAAATCTCGGAGGCGGTTTCTTTCTTCAATTACAGGAATAAACTCTGAATCTCTCTTACTACTATTCCCGCGGAACAATGCGCGCCGCCGCGCGTCGCGTTCTTCGCGCCTCTCCTGGAGAGTTTTCACCGCGTTTGCTACCACAGCCGCGGGCAATTCAAAATCTGTCATATATTCTGGCATGCCGTCCTTTTGAGGGCCTACTGCCGAGTCCCAGTGCCACTCCTCCTCTCTCGACAGCGCTAACGGCGCCCGTAATTGTAGGTCTTGCAAAACATGTATTTTCCCTGACTGAGAGTAGGGGCCGACGCCCACATCCTGCGTTTCCCGATTCTGACTAACCGGGAGGAGCACCGGGGTTGTATTTGGTCTCTCCTGATGCGGTGGAGTCTTAGGTATCCATTGCTTCCTGGTTTGTGGAGATCCGCCCACGGTATCCCCTGCCAACACCCGGAAAACATCCAGGATGTCATCGGCGGCCTCTTCTGCTCTTCTGATAGGTTGAGAATTATTAGGCCCTGATACCGGTGTCGTAGAGAGTGGTGTAGCCACTCTTTCCGTAGAGGAGGAAGTCCTCTGTGCTCCTGTTCCAATCCCGAGGGCGGTGGAAGCTCCTGACGGGCACCAAGCGCCCGTGATGGCGGAGGCGGGGAATTCACATCCCGCAATAGCTGGTTCAGATATGCTCGCTACTGTGGTAGTTGTTAATTGCGTTTTCTCGGTGGTCTGGTTATTACTTATTTCGGCGAGTGCTTGCCTAGCACCTTGCGTTGTAAAATATTGTTTATTCCCCGCACTGTCACGCAGGGGTAGCGCAGCAAAACCCTTAACTATAGCTAACCTCCGTCGTTGTATACGCCGATAGTAGGTTCTGCTCCGCGCCTGCGGGGCAGTCCGGGAATCATCCGCTACCTGTACTGTTTCGGCAGGTGCTGGGGAATTCCCCAGAGCCGAATCCAGTGCTTGGCTGATAGCCTCATCGGCAGATGCAAGGGGGCACTCCTGAACCGAAGCAGGTGAACCCTTCACCACCGCATCGGCAGATGCTGAGGAATGCCTCAGAGCCGAAGCCGGCAGTGATTGGCTCACCCCATCGGCAGAACCAAGAGAACTCCCCTGAGCCGAGGCAGACATATCAGGAGTGTTTATGGGGCTCCTCTCTCCAGGCTGGTTATAAATGAAAGATTTATTTAGAATTTCTACAAACTTTAATCTCATTAGACTCATTAGCTTTTCACAAACTTCGCGATTTTTATCTTCAGACATTTCTTACTTTATTTTAAGACAAACAAAACAAAACAAAATAACAAACAATTTCTAATTACACAACAAAGAAAAGACCAGCCGGTGTGGAGTCCAGGGCTTTATTTTCCGCGACACGGTAGATTTCACGATAAACTATCTATTTACACTATTATACCGAAAACAAAATAAACGAAACAATAAAGAAAAACCCTTTCCCTATTAACTTAAACCGATAACAAAAAGAAAAAATATATTTACACTTGAATTTAGCACGCTCAATTCGAAAACGATTAATACTCCTGGTAAACCCACACACCTCGGAGAAGGGAGCACCACGGTACCGACAGCTCTTACGATGTTATCGCATTGCCAATCAAGTACCCACTGCCGAATCCCGTAACACCACCCCACTTAGCCAACAACTTGGGGTTCACCACTGAACGCCGAGTTGGGGGCGAAAAACAAAAATAGGGATTCGGTAGTGCTATGCCCACTTCTCCCAGCGGTTATACATTTATTCTTAAATTTTAAACCAAAACAAAACAAATAATTCTTACTGGTAGCAAGGCAAGCAGACGGTAGTAAGAGAGTTCGTTACAAAACATTAAACTAAACTAATTAACATAAAATCACAATTAAGTTTCAGTAATCACAAAATAAAAAAAAAATTAACCATTTTAAGCCGCTAAATCTTCTGCCAAAGTACTGTCTGTTCTTCTATATTTTGTTTGGCTTACACTGTGGACAAATAACATTTCTATCGGGGTTCGGTCTACTGTGGGTATTATTCTACTTCTTGCTTCCATTAACCACGGAGCCACGGCATCGGGCCAGTCTTGCTGTTTTTCTTTCAGCTTTCTTTCTAAATCTAAGAAAATATTCCAGTCACCCGGGGAATCTGCTGTTCGTCGGATAGCTCTGGCTCCTGGGAACACCTCCAAAATCGCGCCTTCACACCCCAATAAACTTTCATCAAAAATCACCAGCGCCGGCTCCCTGCCCAAGCACCAAACCTCTTGCTGCAAAAACCGCCGGACCTCGGCAACGCTGACGGCGCCTGCCTCTCTACAGGACACCCAGCCACTAAATAGGTCTTGACAGGCGAGCGCGACTTTCATATCATGACGTCGGGTCTTCCAGAGTCCAGTCACTGCTGTAATCTGCACGATTTCGAATGGTCGTACCCCTTCTACCGCTTTCCTTTGAGTCCTTTTCTTCAATTGACAAATTTCACATCTTCCTATAATGTCCCCTATCTCTCGTGACATTTTCGGCCAGTAAAACCAATTTTCCAGAAGTTCCAAAACTTCATTTTCTGTTGTATGCCCATGCCCGTGTACTTTTTCCACCGTAGCTCTCCGTAGTGCTGTTGGTACCCAAATTCTTTGTTGTCTCTTGTCTTTTTCGTCAATGTTAAATAGTTTTCCCCCATAAATACATAGTGGGAAACTTTCCTTGGTTGTCTTTACATGTCTTATTATATCCTGTGTACCCCTGTCTGTCTCTTGTTCTTTCGCTATGGTTTCTACTAATTGATATATTAAAACTGGAGGTATCTCTAGCTTTTTTATGCGGTCTGATATTGTATTAATCCGCCTAGCTGCCCACAGTGTAATCGTCATGTAGTCTGTTGTCAAATCGTTTTTAAATAAAATATCTGTTTGAACCGCCACCGATACTGTCTGCCCCGGGTCTTCCAGCTTTGCCTGGTTCTGGAGAATTTTACCTTCCAGATGCCCCTTTAGTTGGGCGCCATGAGATGCGCGCGGGCTTGCATCTCTAATACTTGTGGGGTCAGCACCAACCCCGTGGTTCATCTCGGGGGCCCTGGTATGTTTTACCAGGCTGGGGCCTGACAGCTTCCCGCGCCGAGCCAAATCTCGGAGGCGGTTTCTTTCTTCAATTACAGGAATAAACTCTGAATCTCTCTTACTACTATTCCCGCGGAACAATGCGCGCCGCCGCGCGTCGCGTTCTTCGCGCCTCTCCTGGAGAGTTTTCACCGCGTTTGCTACCACAGCCGCGGGCAATTCAAAATCTGTCATATATTCTGGCATGCCGTCCTTTTGAGGGCCTACTGCCGAGTCCCAGTGCCACTCCTCCTCTCTCGACAGCGCTAACGGCGCCCGTAATTGTAGGTCTTGCAAAACATGTATTTTCCCTGACTGAGAGTAGGGGCCGACGCCCACATCCTGCGTTTCCCGATTCTGACTAACCGGGAGGAGCACCGGGGTTGTATTTGGTCTTTCCTGATGCGGTAGAGTCTTAGGTATCCATTGCTTCCTGGTTTGTGGAGATCCGCCCACGGTATCCCCTGCCAACACCCGGAAAACATCTAAGATGTCATCGGCGGCCTCTTCTGCTCTTCTGATAGGTTGAGAATTATTAGGCCCTGATACCGGTGTCGTAGAGAGTGGTGTAGCCACTCTTTCCGTAGAGGAGGAAGTCCTCTGTGCTCCTGTTCCAATCCCGAGGGCGGTGGAAGCTCCTGACGGGCACCAAGCGCCCGTGATGGCGGAGGCGGGGAATTCACATCCCGCAATAGCTGGTTCAGATATGCTCGCTACTGTGGTAGTTGTTAATTGCGTTTCTCGGTGTTCTGGTTATTACTTATTTCGGCGAGTGCTTGCCTAGCACCTTGCGTTGTAAAATATTGTTTATTCCCGCACTGTCACGCAGGGGTAGCGCAGCAAAACCCTTAACTATAGCTAACTCGTCGTTGTATACGCCGATAGTAGGTTCTGCTCCGCGCCTGCGGGCAGTCCGGGAATCATCCGCTACCTGTACTGTTTCGGCAGGTGCTGGGGAATTCCCCAGAGCCGAATCCAGTGCTTGGCTGATAGCCTCATCGGCAGATGCAAGGCTCCTGAACCGAAGCAGGTGAACCCTTCACCACCGCATCGGCAGATGCTGAGGAATGCCTCAGAGCCGAAGCCGGCAGTGATTGGCTCACCCTCATCGACAGAACCAAGAGAACTCCCCTGAGCCGAGGCAGACATATCAGGAGTGTTTATGGGGCTCCTCTCTCCAGGCTGGTTATAAATGAAAGATTTATTTAGAATTTCTACAAACTTTAATCTCATTAGACTCATTAGCTTTTCACAAACTTCGCGATTTTTATCTTCAGACATTTCTTACTTTATTTTTAAGACAAACAAAACAAAACAAAATAACAACAAACAATTTATAACTACACAACAAAGAAAAGACCAGCCGGTGTGGAGTCCAGGGCTTTATTTTCCGCGACACGGTAGATTTCACGATAAACTATCTATTTACACTATTATAAGAAAAACCCTTTCCCTATTAACTTAAACCGATAACAAAAAGAAAAAAATATATTTACACTTGAATTTAGCACGCTCAATTCGAAAACGATTAATACTCCTGGTAAACCCACACACCTCGGAGAAGGGAGCACCACGGTACCGACAGCTCTTACGATGTTATCGCATTGTTAATCAAGTACCCACTGCCGAATCGCGTAACAGCTCGGTTCGTAACCGAGTCAGTCGATGGCAGACCTTCAGTAGAGTCACATCTCGGCTTGATACCGGGAGACCGCCGAGGTACGGCGCTCCCAGGTTTAGTTTAGGCAGTTGGCCGTATTTATAGACCCCGTATAAGTGTTATCGGGTAGAACGCGGGTAGCCAAGGATTTGGGCCCCTGTTTTGGAAGAAGTTGTTTGTTTATTTTTGTTTGGAAACTGAAAGGAGTTAGAAGATTGCCGGAGTACGGCACTTTAGAAAATCGTAACATCTGAGGAGTTGAGGAAACTAGAAGCCTCTGCAGGAGTAGGCACTTAGAAAATGTAAATTCTAGTTGTTAGTAATTGCAGGGAGAGCCTCTTGAAGAGTTGGCCCCTGATAATTTATTTATTTTGTTTATTTATAATCCTGCAGGGAGAGCCCCTCGGAAGAGTTGGCCCTTGCAGAGATTTATTTATTTTGGTTTTCAGGTACGGAACAAGGACGCTGTCGCATTGCACTAGGCTGATTGGCACCTTGTTCCCAACGGGCACCGTGGGTAAAAGTTACGCGGTTTATGGTACAGGACGCTGTCGCTTCTGAGGAAGTTGATTGGCACCTGTCGCGCGCGCGGTGGATACGCGGAAGAGAGAAAGCTACGAAGAAGGTGGCATAGAAGTAAGGGACACCGTTCTCCTAGGATTAGGAGGTTTTACCGGCACATTGGGGCCGAGGATTAGAAGGGATTGTTTTGGGAATCAAGGGCGGTGCGCGCCCAGAACTGTTGGGAGAGTCGCCGGAAGGGAGCCGCATCGAAGGTGCTGCACTAGGTGCCGCCTCTGCGATCCACCGGGGCTCTAGACGGCTGAAAGTTAACAGGAAGTAAGAGATAGTAGAAAGGAAGATATCTAAACCCGGCCGAACCGCGGTGGACTTTAGGCAACGACGGGAGACGCGTCGTAAGCGCGAGTCAAGGAGGAAGTGCACTAGGTGCTAATATTAAGGGACACCAGCCACGGAACTGGCTGGGATTTTATAAGAAGAGAATTAGGAGAACCCGGAAGTGGGTGGAAGTACCCAGAACCACGGTGGAACCTGGGTTCTCAAGGAAAACAGATAAATACGGCATAATGATAAGGACACCACCGAAAGGGACACAGAACCCGTGTAATAGCCGGGAAACAACACAAGGAAAGGAGTACCAAGGGTCAGGTACCACATCCGTGTCTGGAGACGCCGGCCCAGGCATGGATCGTGATGGGGCCCCCCAGCTTCATCGGGGTAAAGGTAGTAGAGTCCTGTTCCCGCAAAACGAGCTAGCTGGCGCAATACAAAGGACTAGGTGTCACAGTGAAGGTGACATACCTGTAGAAGAACCATACCTACCTTTTCCCGCATATAAAAAGAAGACTGACGTATTTTATTTCCCCGATGGAGACATGTCGCCCAACTTAAGGGGCACCAATTCTCGGAGGGTTGTGAACCCAGAACACCGGGTTCCCGAGAATTCGGACCGAGTAAAGGCGGATTACTCACGACCAGATGGTGAACCGGCACACCATCACTACAGAAGACAGAACCAACCCAGAATAGGACAAGAATATATGAATATCGAAGGAATAGATTTCCTTGTTCAATCCGAAGATCCCATGCCGCAGAGCAGAAGCCAGTGGGGAACCAAGGCTCGGAGTAGCCTGGATTACTACCTAAGGGAACCAGCAAGGAACAGCGAAGGTTTGGACGAGCAAACCACACGGTGTAAACAAAATTATTACGCGGAAACGGAACAACGGCAGGGAAATTTAGGAACGATAGGATATGGACGAGGTAAGGAAATCAAGGAAATGGCGCCCAAAGAAGAAAAATACACGAAACCTAAGAGACAGATAGTGATTTCAGAGACCTCCGAGGAATCGGACGAAGAAGAGATAAGGAGACCCAGAGCAGAAAATAGGAATATGGTGCTAAGGGACGCTAAAGGGAACGATCGGGATGTTATCAATGACTTCCTAGCACAATTTACCAGAACAATGGAGACCCTGTGCACGAACCAAAGGGATATAATTACTGTCACGCCCCACTATTCGGGTGAAGACACGGAGGACCCGGCACTATTCCTGCGAAACATAGAAAATTACTGTAGACAGAATCGAATACCAAAACATCAATGGCATCACGCGGCATATAAACAGTTACGAGGGCAGGCCGCACGGAAAATGTCCATGTACATTGGCGAAGGCACAGACTGGAAGCAGTTCCGAACAGTATTGCTTAGAAATTTTGATAACACCGAGACTCGGAACAGGCTACTGGCGGAGCTTTATGGAGCAGAGCAAAAGAAGCAGGAAACAGCCGAAGGCTTCTTACTTAAAGGCTGGAGATTAGGACTACGCCTGCTACCAGACGCTACGGAAGGAGACCTAGTACGTTTATTGATCGAACGTGTTAAACCAGAAATTAGGGGGCCATTAAGATCATTCCAGTGCAGAACAATGGACGAACTCATTGCAGCCGCGACGCAATTGGAAGCCGACTGGGCGGCCATGATGCGTGCACATGAGGAACGATTTGGAGGAATTAGGAGTCGACCCGAACAGCGAAAATATAACCAGGATAGGCAAACCCAGAATCGATACCAAGGGAGCCGTCACCAAGGAAACAACCAGAGACGTTTTGACCGCCCTGGTACCAACCAACGATTAGGGATCAAGTGCTACGAGTGTGGGGGTCCACACTATAGGGCTAACTGCCCACAACTTAACACCGGACCGACGAGGCTAGCCATCAAACCCAAGCCTATTGTTGAAGAACCACCCGCGAACGGCGAAATAAGTGTAGCATACAAGCCTGCACACAAACCATCGGTAGAACTCTATTTTTATGACGGGGACTTATGTGACCTAGATGAAAGCGACGAGCTGGCACTAGCCGTCGTTCGGGGTTTACATGAGCAGGTATATGGGCAATATACACACTTCAATCAAGACTTGGACGAACTGGATAAAGTCAATACCCTGGACAAAGGAGGTGCGGCTGTCACGGAAAACGAAATGGGCAAGGAAGAAGAAATCACCGAGGAAACCCAGGAAGAGGGCTTTCTGACGCCTGCACAAGTATGTGAAGTGTACAAAGACCTCATCGCAAAACTAAACAAAGAAACAACGGTATCGGAAATTGAGGCTAGGGACGCCGGGGAACTATCGCTATTAGAGCCTCTAGAAACGACAGACGCCGAAATAACCGCGGTGGAACAACAGGAAGAGACCACACCCGAAGCAGAAGAGCAAATTTCAGGAAGCTCCGACTTCCCGATTTATTCCCAGGAATTTGACAGCCAACATGACGAAACAGAGCTAGACAAGGAATTGATACCATATGTTGCTAAGAAGCCAACCAGAGTAACCCATCGTTACGACGGCTGGATTGTAGAGGCGGTCGAAGAAAAATATAGACCTGACGACCCCTTGAATGTGTATGGTGGTACCATTACACAATTATACATTAGACCACCAGATCCAGGACCCAGCATAGGCCCGGACGGTATACCCAACCGGATCCTACCTAACCCTATACCAAGAACAGCGAAGATCCACGAACTCATCCCGCTACCACTGGAGCCAGAACGCAGTTTCTCGGATGAGTTCCCACTCACGCAACCCGACCTACGCCCGAGAAAACCGAAACGGCGGCGTCGCACCCGGACCTCCAGTTCCGAGGAATCCAACAGCGATACGAGTCCCACCCATAGCGACTTATCTGGCAACACTACCGATAGTGACGACGCCAATGCTGACGAAGCAGATCCAAAAGCAGGCAATGAAGAAATCCCTGAGGCCATGACTGATACAGACGCCGTAGCAGCCCATCTCGAACCAAGCGACAGCGGAACTGAATCAACCGAAGGGAAAGAATACGACTGGACAGGGTTCCTGGCCACCAAAGACAAATTTAATAAACTACTAGATGAGCTGGGAATACCAAGGGCACCTGAGACCTATTGTTGGCATGGTTTTCTGGTTACCCGCGACCGATTTTTAAAACTACTTCAACAATTAGAAGTTGAGAAGTACGAGCGCCAAGGAGCACCACAGCAACGGTACTCTAAAGCAGCAACCTCAGAACCGGAACCGCCAGACCCGAAAGTGACGATACCTAAACGTGACACGAGTGATAGTGCGAAAAGCGGCCGAAAGGCAAAAGAGACGCCAAAGAGTGCTCTGCGGACTAGCCGCTAGTTCGCGAAGTGCACAGACGCTCTGAGAGTGCTGTGAGCATACGGACATCGTTTCCGGATGTGAGTTAGTTTGTAAGTTAGGTTAAGAACGGACATCGTGACCGGATGTGAGTTAGTTTTAAGTTAGTATAAGTTAGTTTTAAGGGATATTGTAACCAGTAGTTTTAAGGTTTCTTGGTGACTCGGCATAGCAGTTGCTACCTGCCGTCCCAAGACAGTATTGTAACAATTAGGTAGTTTTAAGGTTTCTTGGTGACTCGGCATAGCAGTTGCTACCTGCCGTCCCAAGACAATATTGTAACAGTTAGGTAGTTTTAAGGTTTCTTGGTGACTCGGCATAGCAGTCGCTACCTGCCGTCCCAAGACAGTTTATTAGGATAAGTTAGGAGCAAGTAGGAACTAGGGACTTGCCAAGGGAAAAATGCATATAGGGACTAATTTTAAGTTTTCATTTTAGTAGTACAAGAATCAAAATGTTAAGATAGGGAACACACACTAAAAATTTTTTTTCTGGCATAAGTTAAAGTTGTAAAGATAATTCTTCCAAGCAGTTGTTAACAATTTTAAGGGGTTTAAAGTTAAGGAATTCTTTAAGGCAGAAGCCAATGATAAGTTGGGAAAAAAAGAATGTAAACTTAGCAGTAATGAAGTTCAGGTTTAAGATAGACTAGTATGGGATTAATAAGTACGAGTCACCGGTCAAAAAAAGGATTTTAAAGGAAATGAAGTAATTGGGAGTTTTAAGCAAAGTTTCGTGGAGGGCAGCGGGATCCTTCGGAGCATGAGCAGGAGTTCTCATGGAAGGGCTGTCGCGTAACTTGTGCTAATGGCAGGTAGCCATGGAAGGGGTGAATTATGTAGTTTTTTCTAGAAGTTTAAAGTATGACCAAGGGTGAACTCAGAAAGTTAACGGTGCTAGAAGTTGAAGTTTTGTAAGGATAAGTTGTTTAAGAGCTAAGTTTATAGTCTAAGTGGGGTGGAACGACCCAGGTTTATGGAACTAAGTTTTTTTTAAAAGTCTAAGTGGGAAAAATAAGGAAATAAGTTAAAGATTTAGAAAAAGAAGCAAGGAGGAATTATCTTAAGGAACATGGTTAATTTTCTAATGAAGACATATTAAGAGGCAAATTGGAGACATTAAGGGGCAAATTACTAATTTTATTTTTATACTTTGGAAAGCAGGACCAGTTGATAAGAAGGATTAATTTTTATGTTGTAAAATGTTAAAAAAAAAAATTTAGGGATTTTAGTTTGTTAAAATTTAGGAATTGCACACTGTAAGTTCTACCCTAAGTGGGGTGGAATATTACCAAGTTAGATATACAGGAATGCTTAAAAGAATGTAAATATGGGCGTAGCTCATTTAGTTAGTATTTAGTTATAGACCGTAACACTAGGCTTAGGGTAGTTTTAAGGTTTAGGATTAGGGAGAACTTTTGTTAAACGATTTGTGGGTTCTTGAATAAAGAGCCCCAAATCCTCTTTCTCCCCGCATTCTACCCTAAGTGGGGTGGTGTTACGGGATCTATAAATACAGGCTCGGTTCGTAACCGAGTCAGTCGATGAACCTTCAGTAGAGTCACATCTCGGCTTGATACCGGGAGACCGCCGAGGTACGGCGCTCCCAGGTTTAGTTTAGGCAGTTGGCCGTATTTATAGACCCCGTATAAGTGTTATCGGGTAGAACGCGGGTAGCCAAGGATTTGGGCCCCTGTTTTGGAAGAAGTTGTTTGTTTATTTTTGTTTGGAAACTGAAAGGAGTTAGAAGATTGCCGGAGTACGGCACTTTAGAAAATCGTAACATCTGAGGAGTTGAGGAAATAGGGAGAGCCTCTTAGAGAAGTTGGCCCCTGATTTCATTAATTTATTTTGTTTATTTATAATCCTGTAGGGAGAGCCTCTCGGAAGAGTTGGCCCTTGCAGAGATTTATTCATTTTGGTTTTCAGGTACGGAACAAGGACGCTGTCGCATTGCACTAGGCTGATTGGCACCTTGTTCCCAACGGGCACCGTGGGTAAAAGTTACGCGGTTTATGGTACAGGACGCTGTCGCTTCTGAGGAAGTTGATTGGCACCTGTCGCGCGCGCGGTGGATACGCGGAAGAGAGAAAGCTACGAAGAAGGTGGCAAGAAGTAAGGGACACCGTTCTCTAGGATTAGGAGTTTTACCGGCACTGGGGCCGAGGATTAGAAGGATTGTTTGGGAATCAAGGGCGGTGCGCGCCCAGAACTGTTGGGAGAGTCGCCGGAAGGGAGCCGCATCGAAGGTGCTGCACTAGGTGCCGCCTCTGCGATCCACCGGGGCTCTAGACGGCTGAAAGTTAACAGGAAGTAAGAGATAGTAGAAAGGAAGATATCTAAACCCGGCCGAACCGCGGTGGACTTTAGGCAACGACGGGAGACGCGTCGTAAGCGCGAGTCAAGGAGGAAGTGCACTAGGTGCTAATATTAAGGGACACCAGCCACGGAACTGGCTGGGATTTTATAAGAAGAGAATTAGGAGAACCCGGAAGTGGGTGGAAGTACCCAGAACCACGGTGGAACCTGGGTTCTCAAGGAAAACAGATAAATACGGCATAATGATAAGGACACCACCGAAAGGGACACAGAACCCGTGTAATAGCCGGGAAACAACACAAGGAAAGGAGTACCAAGGGTCAGGTACCACATCCGTGTCTGGAGACGCCGGCCCAGGCATGGATCGTGATGGGGCCCCCCAGCTTCATCGGGGTAAAGGTAGTAGAGTCCTGTTCCCGCAAAACGAGCTAGCTGGCGCAATACAAAGGACTAGGTGTCACAGTGAAGGTGATATACCTGTAGAAGAACCATACTTACCTTTTCCCGCATATAAAAAGAAGAGTGACGTATTTTATTTCCCCGATGGAGACATAGCCTGACACGGAATCTATATAAACAGGTCATGATGCGGGATCTATAAATACCCGACACTTTGCCATGAAAATTCAGTGTATGTTGGGCAGGCCCTCGCAAGAGATCAGCCGCCTAAACTAATCCTAGCGTTTATACTCTTAAAAGCAAAGTTCCAAGTATTTTTACCTTTTTCACTTCTCGTAAAATTTAATCATTTTTATTTTTGTTGTCAGGGGTTATTTGTCAATTTGCTCATTTTGCTTCTGGATTCAGGGTTCATTTTTGGGGAAAATTTTAGGAGAAGTTTTATTTTTTTAGTCGCGGTTTTTTTTGTTTTCTGTGGGGAGATTTTATTTCTTTTGGTACAGGGAGTAGTATTGTCAGTAAAGGGGGGAGTAACTTCATGAAAATCCAGGTTAAGTAGCTGGTCTAGGTTAACCTAGCGTTTGGATTCGTGAGAATCTTTAGTTTCGCCACTGGGAAAAGGCTGCCCACTAATTTAAGGGAAAAAGGAAGAGTGGCAGAGTCTGCATTTCCCGGACTCTGGACCATTTTAATTATTTTTTTTATTATCTTGTTTTTCTAATTCATTAAGGGGGTAGAAGTCACTAGGCTTGGAGCCTTGCCACCCGGGGCTGTATTATTGAATTTTTTGTTTATTGTTCCATTATCTCATATTTGTTTTGATATTTGTTCTTTTTTATATTTTGTGAACTTAGCCTAGAGATTTGAGAAATCATGGCGTATGTAGTAAATAAAGAGGAGATTGATCAAGTGATAAATAAAATGAAATCAAAATTATTTAAAATATATAACGCCTTTAATTTACAGCCTGAGAGTATAGACACTAGGGCCACTCACCCTAGACTTAGTTCGGCCTTGCAGCGCACTTCCAGCGCTACCTTGGCCGATCAAACCCAACCCAATATGCTCCGCCCTAAGCTTAGTTCGGCCTGGCAGCGCTCTTCCAGCGCTACCTTGGCTGATCAAGCTAACCCTGATTTAAGTAATCCTTTGCCCACGGACGGAATTCTGACCAAAGCACAAAAACGCCGCCACCAACGGTGGACTAGGCGCGAAAGGCGTCGTGCTACGGTTCGGCAGTCTGCCTGTGTGCAAAGTAGTAAGCAATATTTCACGGAGGAAGGTTTAAAGACTCATCTGAGCCAGATGCAACAAGAAAATAAAAATCCGCATTTCCCGGCATCTGCCGATACCATGAATTTACGGCCCTTGGGTGCTTTAACCCACCCTTTGGAGGGTTGTAGTACCTATAGGGACCCTCTGACTATTATAAACAACCTAGACACCCTCTCTGAAGGGCGGGTTTCACCCCCAAAATATCTAAAAACAGAGGAACCACGTGGCTCACCCGGCCAAAAACCACAAGGGGAATATCAGAACCCAGGGGAGAGAACCCGCGGAACCGATAGTGCAGGAGCCGAGAAGGGACCCTCAGCTTTACAGCAAGCCCTCGTGGACCCCTCTAACCCATGGGTTAAGGGTAGTAATTACCCTGAGAAGACAGGGGAGTCTACGACCACCCTCTCCGACCCCAAAATCGTCGTACATCAGAATGTCGTGGTCAAGGAGGCTGAAGGGCCCCGTATGGGTGTGGCATGGTCAGGGGACTCTGCGGCAGAGCCGCATAGTGCCATCATACCACAGTATTGTACGGAGTACGACATTCCGATGGCGGTGGTAGCTGGGGCATGCAAAACCCTAGAGGAGAGAAGGAAGGAAAGGGATGCAAACCGTCGCGCCCTCTTTAAGGAGGCAGAGGCCCCAGTTTCGTGCCCTGCGCAGTTATTAGAGAAACATTACGCACAAAGCAAGACGCGGGCAGCTATCTGGCCCCAGTTCAGTCACCGCAGGACTGGAGCCCCTGAGATACCAGATGCAGAGTCTCGAAGAAATCTAAACCCGCGTAGGTTTCATGGCGCCCAAAGTATAGGGCATCTGGAAGGGCCAATTCTCCAGAACCGGAGAATGCCGGAGAACCCGGGCAGATAGCGTCAGTAGGAGTGCAGACGGAAAACAAAATAGACACGACATTGCCGGTGAGTCATATGGACATTACATTGTGGACAGCAGGAAGAATAAACACACAGAGGAACCTAATCGACAAACTAGATATATCCCGGAAATTGTGTTTCAGCTGGTCGAAGAAGTGGCCAGGGCACAAGATACAGACAGAGGGACCGAGGAGCTGCTGAGCAGAGACAAGGATAAGGAGGAACCTTTTTTGCGCTTTGGGGGAAAGCTGTTTGTGGTTGATAATAGGGACCCTTCGCAGAAGCAGATGTGGGTACCTACACCATTAAGAGAGATGCTGGCTAAACGAATTCATGACCATGGACACGGGGGCAGAGACAACATAACCGAATTTTTGAGTGGTCTTTTCTTCTGGCCAAAGATGTTCAGGGAAGCCCGAAATGTTATCAAGAACTGCCAGTTATGCAAATTACTGGAACGAACAAGGAGGACGCAGTGGGGAGATTAGACCTTTTGAGGTCATTCAAGTGGCCGTGGTGAAGGATTTACGGAAAACCAGGCGCAGCGGCAGAAGTGCTGTGTTCGCCTGCCAGGATTTATATAGTGGCTGGGTGAGCTGCTGCGAAGCAGCCACCTTCAGCGGTACGGAACTAAGGAGATTCCTAGAGCGAGAGGTAGAATCCTTGGGGAGGGAACCAGCGGTGGTACTATGCACCGAGGAGCTAAAATCCTTCACCAGACACATGAACAAAGTATTCCCGAACGCCGTGGTCCGGACCAAATCAGAGCATGACTTGGGGGACTGGAGCATCTTTGCAGACCTGGAGAGTCACTTAATGGAGGCCGAACAAGACTGGCCCGACGTCATTGGCCCATGGCTAAAGAGGATGAGGCATCGTCTCCTGCCCACGTTGAATTTGACACCTGCGGACCTATTATTCAGCCATAAGCGCCAAACCACCATCTTTAAGCCAGGAGATAGCTCTCTGGCGGATAAAATTAAAGAAAATTAGAAATTTCCCGTGAAATACTGTTTTTCTTTCATATAACTATTTTTTTTTATTATTATCACAATATTGGGTGAAGAAACTGTATTTTTTATATATTTGTTTTCTAATCATGTGCGTTTTTTTTTATTATTGTTAGTCGCCCCATTCTACAGAGCAGGAGCCAGCAGCCGTTAGAGGATGATAGGAGTGGAGCAACTATCTGACATCGACGGCAACTATAAGCTTAGTTCGGCTTGGCGGCGCACTTCCGGCGCTACCTTAGCCGACCAAGTCAACCTTGATTTAAGTTTTAAAAACCAGAGTCGGCACGGCAGACCCTAAGACTGGCTGCCCTTTGCCACCGAGGTAGATAAAATGTAGAAAATTATGTGTTCCTTTTCTCAGATCAATTAAGTGTTTAAAAATAATTAGGTTGGTTTTTCTTTAACAATTCTCTAGAGCACAAGCTCAATTTTATCAGGAAATTCTTCAGATCAGAAGTAAAGTTTATATTTTTTCTTATACTGGATATAAAGTTAGTAAAGTGATTTTTTTTTCTAGATATAAACTTAGTAAAGTAATTATTTTTTTTGTTTACAAGTCTAGTACGGGAGTAATTGGTACAGGTCACGGTCAGAAAGATTTTAAGATAATTCTTTTTGTTGTTGTATGAATGCCCGGAAATTTTCCCAACTCGGAGCGTCCTGCCCGGCCGGGGTTCGTGCGTGATTTCCGGAGGTAGGCAGAGGAGAGTTTAGAGGTAGTAAGGTCCACAGGTTGGCAGTTGAACCTTCAGGAGGGTGAGCGGAGTTCTCACCGAAGGGCTGTCGTGGCTTACTAGGCTGGCAAGAGGCCAGGGATATTTTTTTTATGTGTGTATGATCTGAAAAATCACAGTATGACTAGAGGTGACGCTAGAAGGTTAACGGTACTAGACGAAGGGTTAACTGAGGTCCCTTAGGAAGTTTTTTGTGGTGTGTGTAACTAAGTTTATATTCTAAAGTGGGGTGGAATACCCGGATAAGTAACAAATAAGATTACCAGATTGGAGAACTTGTAGTTGTTTTGTATGACATAATAAGTAAAACATAGAAGGATAAAATTGCATTTTTTTTTCATAAGGAGAAAATCTTCTTTTTTCTAAGTAAAGAATCAGAAAGGAACACATAGTTAAGGAACTAGCTATGTAGAATCATGGGCTGTAAGAAATGCTAAAAGTAGCATATCACCATTGGGGGGAAGTAGTTTAAATACCAAAGATACAATTGTAAAGCTAGCAGGTCATAAAGTTTTTTTAAAATATTTTGAAACATAATTCTTTCTCTCTCTTATTAAGATAACCTCTTTATCACCTGTGGGCTGAATAGGACATGTTAATTAAATTAAGTTAAAGGTTATAACGGTGAGAAGATAACCGCTAGGATTCCCGCTTTTGTTTCTCGCCTGGGCTTCGGTGTTCCTTGTTGAAACACCAAATCCTTGGCTAAGTGGGGTGGTGATGCGGGATCTATAAATACCCGACACTTTGCCATGAAAATTCAGTGTATGTTGGGCAGGCCCTCGCAAGAGATCAGCCGCCTAAACTAATCCTAGCGTTTATACTCTTAAAAAAGCAAAGTTCCAAGTATTTTTACCTTTTTTCACTTCTCGTAAAAATTTAATCATTTTTATTTTTGTTGTCAGGGGTTATTTGTCAATTTGCTCATTTTTCTTCTGGATTCAGGGTTCATTTTTGGGGACAATTTTAGGAGAAGTTTTATTTTTTTTAGTCGCGGTTTTTTTTGTTTTCTGTGGGGAGATTTTATTTCTTTTGGTACAGGGAGAAGTATTGTCAGTAAAGGGGGGAGTAACTTCATGAAAATCCAGGTTAAGTAGCTGGTCTAGGTTAACCTAGCGTTTGGATTCGTGAGAATCTTTAGTTTCGCCACTGGGAAAAGGCTGCCCACTAATTTAAGGGAAAAAGGAAGAGTGGCAGAGTCTGCATTTCCCGGACTCTGGACCATTTTAATTATTTTTTTTTATTATCTTGTTTTTCTAATTCATTAAGGGGGTAGAAGTCACTAGACTTGGAGCCTTGCCACCCGGGGCTGTATTATTGAATTTTTTGTTTATTGTTCCATTATCTCATATTTGTTTTGATATTTGTTCTTTTTTATATTTTGTGAACTTAGCCTAGAGATTTGAGAAATCATGGCGTATGTAGTAAATAAAGAGGAGATTGATCAAGTGATAAATAAAATGAAATCAAAATTATTTAAAATATATAACGCCTTTAATTTACAGCCTGAGAGTATAGACACTAGGGCCACTCACCCTAGACTTAGTTCGGCCTTGCAGCGCACTTCCAGCGCTACCTTGGCCGATCAAACCCAACCCAATATGCTCCGCCCTAAGCTTAGTTCGGCCTGGCAGCGCTCTTCCAGCGCTACCTTGGCTGATCAGGCTAACCCTGATTTAAGTAATCCTTTGCCCACGGACGGAATTCTGACCAAAGCACAAAAACGCCGCCACCAACGGTGGACTAGGCGCGAAAGGCGTCGTGCTACGGTTCGGCAGTCTGCCTGTGTGCAAAGTAGTAAGCAATATTTGAGGAAGGTTTAAAGACTCATCTGAGCCAGATGCAACAAGAAAATAAAAATCCGCATTTCCCGGCATCTGCCGATACCATGAATTTACGGCCCTTGGGTGCTTTAACCCACCCTTTGGAGGGTTGTAGTACCTATAGGGACCCTCTGACTATTATAAACAACCTAGACACCCTCTCTGAAGGGCGGGTTTCACCCCCAAAATATCTAAAAACAGAGGAACCACGTGGCTCACCCGGCCAAAAATCCCAAGGGGAATATCAGAACCCAGGGGAGAGAACCCGCGGAACCGATAGTGCACGAGCCGAGAAGGGACCCTCAGCTTTACAGCAAGCCCTCGTGGACCCCTCTAACCCATGGGTTAAGGGTAGTAATTACCCTGAGAAGACAGGGGAGTCTACGACCACCCTCTCCGACCCCAAAATCGTCGTACATCAGAATGTCGTGGTCAAGGAGGCTGAAGGGCCCCGTATGGGTGTGGCATGGTCAGGGGACTCTGCGGCAGAGCCGCATAGTGCCAGCATACCACAGTATTGTACGGAGTACGACATTCCGATGGCGGTGGTAGCTGGGGCATGCAAAACCCTAGAGGAGAGAAGGAAGGAAAGGGATGCAAACCGTCGCGCCCTCTTTAGAGGAGGCAGAGGCCCCAGTTTCGTGCCCTGCGCAGTTATTAGAGAAACATTACGCACCAAAGCAAGACGCGGGCAGCTATCTGGCCCCAGTTCAGTCCACCGCAGGACTGGAGCCCCTGAGATACCAGATGCAGAGTCTCGAAGAAATCTAAACCCGCGTAGGTTTCAGTCATGACACGGAATCCTATAAATACGACCGCGATTGCGGGTAAACGGCAGTGTAAGACAGGCCGGCAAACTGAAAAGTTGAGCTGCCTGCAGGACCTTTGAGCTTGCCTCCTTTCCATTTCTGATGAATGCTATTTATAGAATTTCTTTATTACATTTTATATTCTTTAATTGGGGTCAAATTTCTTTAAATTCTTTTTATTTTTTTTGCCACGCTTTTAATTATTTCATATTGGTGTTGATTTTATAACGCGGGGTTAATTAATTTGCTTTTGTTAGTAATTTTACCGGGGTTGTTTATTTTTAGATCAGGGGTTAGTAAAAGTTAATTTTGTTATTTGTTTTGGGACAGGGTATTTTTAATTTCTTCTTCTTTGTATTTTGTTTATTGTTCAGGGGTGCCATTTTCCAGGGCCGGTTTATTAATTCTTGGGTTGGGGTGTTTTACGGTGTCGACCGGTTTTTAGTACTGTTTCAACAGTACTGTGTTTTTTTCCTAAATCCAGAATTGTTTTGGTCGGGTTTTATCCCGTATTTGGCCTTCCTTTTGAAGGGCGTTTTGCAACGCGGGGATTGGCCCCGAACTTTTATTTGATTTATCTGAAGGGAGATTAAGGGTGCGTCCCGTGTTAAGGGTAGTTTTACTAACTTTATATTTCTTTTCATACCCTGGTATTTGATTAAGTAATTTTCTTTTTGTATATTAAAGAGAGGTAGTTTTTCTATGCTTAACTGTGGCAAATGTTAATTTAAATTTAAACTTATTCCTGTAAACCTTGTAAGTAATTTTTATTTCTGATAATATTAATAAATCTTCCATAATGTCAAAATATGAACTTTTAATTAGTCAGCTAGATCTCATGAAGGACCGGTTGTTAAAACAACTGCCGGTTCAAGCAACCGCTAGAAATGAAAGGGAGATAAGCCCTAAGGGCACTCCCCTTTCGCCCGCGCGGTGGCACCGAAAGGATGCCGCCCCTGCCGGCGAAAGGGCAACAGGGGGAATTCAGACGGGGGTTAAACAAAAACGACGGTGGCTCCGAAAGGATGCCGCCCCGTATACCAAAGATCTCATGGTAAATAGGGTTAAATTTTCTTCTTCCGTTCACGCCATGGGGCCAAAGGGCAGAACCCTGAAAAGACGTGCGCAACGACGACGACGAAAGTCGCTAGGTTCTGTGCTTTTGCCGCCCCGTGACGAGAACGGCAATAAGCAGTATTTCACCGCAGAGGGCGCGAAAGCTGCCTTACTAAAATATAACAGCTTGCCTAGCTCACAAGACAATAATATGAATCCCCCAGGACATGACACAAGTACAACCAGATTATTAAATGCGATAGTGGGTAATACCCCTGCCCCTATCCAGGGACATCAGAGAGACCCCGACCAGACCGCGGTAGGAGGGTTAAAAGGGATAAATAACACCCCAGAGGGTGAGAACCCACTACCCGTGGTCGCCGGTCTATACCTTTCGCAGGAGGTGAGTACTACCTCCCAATTCAATTTGGTTGGGGACCAGGGTCCTCTACCTGCCGATCAAGGCCCGGTACGAACCGATCGCCCGGCGGTAGAGGGACCAAACATGACAGGGACCACCCTGATGACAGACACAAAGGTGGGTGACAAACAGAGGACTACGAATAAAATCATTATAACCCAGGACTTAGTGATCCGCGAGGCGGACAAGCCTAGGCAGGGTGTGGCGTGGTCCGGGGCTTCTGCGGAAGCACCCATGGAGGCCCACACGCCCCAGTATTATACCGATTTCGAATTACCAACCACGGTGGTTAGTAATGTGCTTAAAACTCTTGAGCAAAGGCGGCTGGAACGCGACGCGCGGCGCCGAGAGGCGTGGAGAGGTAATGCGCCAGAGAGTACTGACATAATTAATGTTAATGAGCGTAGCCGGTTACGACAAAAATTATTAAACGGGGAGATTTCTGGCCGTTATAAAATACGCAAAGTGACAACCGACCCTGAGAAGATCCGATGCCTTGTTAATAACCCTGAGTCTCACAGAAATGAAGTCCCCGCTTCATTTCAGTCACCTGTCACGGAATTGCATAAAAGCCGGCCGAAATCCGCGGAGCAGTCAGTCCAGATTCAGTGGTCTTAGCGACGACATCTGGCTAGATACCGGGAGTTGCCTTTTGGCACTCCCAGGTTAATTTGGTATTAGTAAAGTTATTTTTAGTATCTTCATTTTGTTTGCTGCTCTGCGAATTTGGCCAGCTTTCCTGTAATCCCGTTGTGGTTTCCGAGGAGAAGTGTGATGGTGTGTTTGGGCCGATTATTTTAAAATCTGGAGTTTTATTTATTGTTATTCTTTTTCAAGAATACCCGACCACCTATCCCGAGGGTTTCTTTTTCAAGAAACTCTGGAAAATCGTACATCTTTTCTTTCCAGGATACGGGCCGCCTTGTTTCCACAGGCAGGCCCAGGATAACTTTACTATTTCCAGATTAGAACGGAGGACGCTGCCGTCATTGCACTCAGACGGACGGCGCCTTCGTTCCTCCCAGTTTAACGGGATTTTATTTACATGTTAGGGCAGAGGACGCTGCCGTCATTGCACTAAGACGGGCGGCGCCTCTGTTCCGCTGTTAGTAATTTTGGGGAATAAGGGGATAAATTTGCTAAATTTGTGTTTGTCTTTACGTTTTATTAGTTTTAACCGGGATACTGCAGAGTACTAGCATCCAATTTAGTCTCATTTTAAAGGGGATAAAATAAGGAATCTTTTAATGACAAACCCCGAAGCGGTACCCAGCAGTATAAGGGATAAATCCGGGATAAAAGGGGAATTTTTGTTGTATTTTAACTTTAAAGGGTTATTTTTATATCACACTACTGAGTACTACCGTCCGGGTTAGGTTTAAAGGGAAGAGGACATATCAGGGACTCACCCTGCTAAGAACCACGGCGGTGCTCAGCAGTGTAGGGAATTTCCGGGAATAAACGGAATTTTCGTCCAAATCCAGCTTTAAACATTAATTTATATATTACACTACACAGCACTAGGCCTGGGGTTACTCTTGATTGATAGGGGAGGTACCCAAGTACCTTCCATAAAAATCCCAGAGGTAGTACTAAGTAGTGTCACCGGGATAATTAGGGATAACATCATTTATACTTACCATCTTCAACTTTAAGAGTGAATTGCATAGGGACACTACTTAGCACTAGCACCCAATTTGGTACCAACATTTAGGGGAGGGTTCCAGGAACCACCCTGCAAAATTACAAAGGTAGTACTCACCAGTATAACCGGGAAAAATCGGGAACCATAGGTCAAAGTCCCAATTTTGGAACTTTGATCATTTATTTAAGGCTTACACTACGGAGTACCAGGTCTGGAAATGCTCGTAAATGATAAAGGAACCACTTAGGAACCTTCCATAAAAATCCCAAGGGTGGTACCAAACGGTACCCGGGATAAAATTTAATTTTATTTTTAGCCGGTCTTAAAAGAGGGAACAGACGAACTCCCCCAGTTTTTGGGTTCGGAAACGAGCTCAGCTGTCACCTGAGATATTTTAATAATAGCAGAGTCTCAAAGTTAGCTAGAGAGGTTCCCTGCTAGTTTTCACACCATCGCCGAAATCTTCAGTGCAATTTGGGTAGGCATTCAGACTGGAACTGCCACCTAAAACCGAGTCTAGCGCCTATCTCTTAAGATTAAGCTAAGGTTTCCAAGTTAAAAAAAACTTATCGTAAATTTTTATTCACTTTTAATTTTTGCCAGGGATAATATTCTCATTTCGTCATTTCTTTGCCGAATTATATTTCAATTTATTGAGTTTTTTTTCGAGAAGTTTTTTTTGTATATTTCGGGGGATTATTTTGGTTTATTTAAGAAAAGAATTCCCCTCTTTTCTTAAATAAACCAAAATAATCCCCCGAAATATACAAAAAAACTTCTCGAAAAAAAACTCAATAAATTGAAATATTAAATTCTTGGAAATTAAGTTTCAGAATCCTGAACTGTTAATTTACATTATTATTCTTTTTCTTGTCATTAGAAATAGTTGTTGCATTTATTGGTTTTTTTATTTTAACGTAAGAAAATTTTGTAAGTAAATCACGATGGCTTCTAGTGAAATGGCTAGGACCAACTTCTTTATAAATAAAATAAAACAAAAGATTTTCACAATAACTCAGGCTCTTGATTTATCTGAAGCGATAGGCTCTAGGAGCACTCAAAAGGAAGCTTTATCGGCACGACGGCACACAAGACCCGCCGTTGATGCCGATATTGCAAAACCCCATTTAATTTTTTTTCCTATCCATAAAAAGAAAAGTAAGACACAGAAGCGCCGCCTCCAGAGGCAGGCGCGGCGGAAATCCAGAAATTTATCCCTTCCACTTTACGATAAAAACGGGAATCCACAATATTTTACCAGTGGGGGTGCAAAAGCAGCCTTGCAGAAGTTAAAAATGGAGGAACTACACCCCGCTCCGCAATCTGACTGTGGTATCTGCCCTAGTCAAAATTTCGCACCCCAGAAGGAAATTCACCATGCCACCGGTACCAAAGGGGAGATACAACCCTCTAGTTTCAAACAACATCAACCCCAACTCGCTAGCGAGTGGGTGAGAGGGTCAGCTGACCCCAGGAAGGGACCTATACCAGACGGAGCTGAACTTATCAGCCCAAATAATTTTTTTCAGGAAAAAATTCACTCCGCTAACACCATGGGAGGAGAGAGGCAGCCCTTCTTCCCCGGCCTGTGCAAACCCCAGGACTCTAGTGAATGGGTGAAGGGGTCTTTTGGCCCTTTAAAGGGACCAGAGTCCGTAATTAAGGAAACCCAGCCATCCGAAAGTGTTATCATACATCAAAGCGTGATCATACGGCCGGCTAAGGAAGATAAAACAGGAGTGGCGTGTCCCGGGGACTCATCGGTCAGTCCGCGGGGTGACAGCACGCCCTCCTATTATACTGATTTTGAGATTACACCGATTTTGGCTAATAACGTTTACAAAACCTTGGAGGAGCGGCGCAAGGAGCGCAATGCTCGGTGCCTCGCGGCATTTAGAGGCGGAAAAGAGGCAACTTTTGTGACTTGCCCTAAACAACGGGCAGAATTACGTGAGCGGGCCAGACACGGGAGGCTATCCGGCCCTAGTTTAGTCCGGAAACGGACTAAAAGCCCTGAAGATCCAGAAATTTTAGAGTCTCAAGGGATATCTACCCCGTGGAGATATCATGGCGCCCAACTCATGAGGCATCTGGAGAAGGGAATTCTCCAGAACCGGAGCATGCCGGAGGACTCGGGTCGGATGGCCGACATAGGAATTCAAACGGACAAGAAGATAGAGACAACATTACCAATAAGCTATACAGATATCACTCTATGGATTGGAAGGAGAATTAACTTACAAAAGGAGCAGATAAATCGATTAGGAATCTCTCCGGAATCAATTTTCCAGTGGGTAGAGGAAGTATCAAGGACACAGGATCAGGACAGAGGAGCAGATGACCTAAAAGAATACATCAAAAAGGACAAAGAAGGTCCATTTAAAATTTTTGGGAGTAAAATTTTCAAGGTGGACAGTAGGGACCCGTTACAGCAGCAATTATGGGTGCCAACCAAGATGAGAGAAACACTAGTGAGACAAGTGCATGAGCATGGGCACGGTGGAAGGAATGACGCGACGGACTTTCTGAAAGGCATATTCTACTGGCCGAAGATGTACCGGGAAATACGGAATGTTACGGAAAATTGCAACGTGTGCAAAATAAAAATGGAGGCAACCAAAACAACAGTTGACCGAATAAGGCCGTTTGAAGTTATCCAGGTAATGGCCATAAAAGATCTGTATATAACACCACGACGTAGGATGAGAGCCGTGTTCGCCTGCCAGGACATGTATAGTGGCTGGGTGTGCTGCCAGGAAGCAGCCACCTTTAGCGGAACTGAGTTAAGAAGGTTTTTAGAAAGGGAAGTCAGTTCGTTGGGCCGGGAGCCGGCTGTGGTGTTATATTCGGAGGAATTGGAGAAATTTCAGGGACACATTTTAGAAGTATTTCCCAAAACAGTTATCAAAACTAAATCAGCTAGTAATATAGGCAATTGGGAGACCTTTGAGGACCTTAGGGTATGCCTTCAGAATGCAAAACAGGAGTGGCCAGACGCCATCGGCCCATGGCTCAAGAAAATGCGCCTGAGAACTCTACCAACCCTCAATACCACACCCGCGGACCTACTGTTCGCTCATAACAGACAGACAACCAGGTACGAGCCAGGCGATAGCACGCTGGCTGAGAATTTGGGAAAGAAGAAATCAAATTGAGAAAATAATTCTGTATAAGGCTATTTGACCCAAATTAAAATTTTTTTTATTACTTTCTCTGTTTCCCCCGAATTAGGACATTTTACTTTATTAATTTTTCTATTTTATTTTTGTTTTTGGCTTCTTTAAGTATTAATATTAAAAAAAAAAAAAACCTATGCCACACCTAAATAATTATACTTTGTTTTGTCCACATAAAAATTTCTTTTCTTAATTTTATGTTATTTTTTTTTATTATTATTATCATTACTAAATTTGACTTTCCTTAGGAATATTTCAATCATTGGCATAACCATAACCTTTTTAGTAATTATTTGTTTTGTTTAGGTTCATGACCAGCGAAGTCCACAGAGCAGAAGCAGTATGCAACGCCGCTCGGTGGCTCCTTTGGGAGTAGCCACCCGGCCAACCACAGAAGTCAGCTAAGCGACGTCTTCGTGAGGACACCCGAGGTGTATGTACCGTTTAGTGTAGAAAAAGTGGTAAGCTGACAAAGGCAGGCCCACGATTTGGCCGCCTTTCGTCACCCAGGCGTATGCCAGGATTCAGATCATGAAAACCTAAATCTTTAACTTTTCTTTATTTTTAGTCTTTTTCTGAATTTTTTTTGAGCAAAAGCTCGATTTTTATTATAATAGCTAATTCTTCCGAACAGAAATAGTTCGGATTTTAAAAGATATGTTACTAAGTAATAATTTAATTGAAATTTCACTTTTGGACTGGAAGTTTTATGTTTTAAAGTTTAATAGGGGTATTCTTCAGAACAGAAGTATTTTCTTGTATTCTCTTGTTTTATTAAGCTTCTTTTATTATTGGAATATAAACTCAGCGCGTTAAGTTTAATTTTTGTTTATATTATGATGAACCAGCTCCAGTATGGGATTAAACAGTACAAGCCACGGATCTGAAAAGATTTTTCTTGGTGAAAATTGAAATATTATGGGTTTATTTTTTTTAATGCTGGTGGGTAACCAGTGTTTTGGCGGGTAGCCATGGGTTTTAACTGGGCAAGTTTCGCGGAAGGGTAAGTCCTCTCTAGGCAGCCGGGAACTTGGCTTGGTTTGGCGGGTAGCCAGGATGTAGTGTGGATATTAAGTTTTCTAAGGACGATAAAGTAGGATCCAGGGTGGTTATAGAACCTTAACGGTACTGAGCTAAGAATTGTGAAATTGTTAACTGTTTGCGGAAAAGAAAGAGTTTATATTCTAAGTGGGGTGGGAGAATTGTAGGTTCTTCACCCTTAAAAGAAAAGAAAAGTGGTAATTTATTAAAGATTGAAAGTAAGATTTTTGAGAAAATTAATAAGTATAGAAAGGTCCAATAAACAAGCTATAAAGATTAGAGCAATTATTGACTAAATTAAAGAGGTATTATGAATAACGTGACTTTATTGTTTTTTTTATGTAGATCGGAAGAATTAGCAAAATCAATATAACTAAGTTAATGTCGTAAATAAAGAAATTTACTGAATTAATAATCATAATGATAATAATAAGTTTTCCATTAAGATCTTTGTCTCGTAAGAAGGGAATTTCTTCTTGTTTTGTAAACCTTTGTGGTATTAATAACCTAAGAATGTAACTAGCATGATAGCTAGAGGTAATATGATGTTAAATGTGGACAATTTTAAAATTTTTTTGTTTTACTGTAATAAACAAGAGAGATAGAGGTTAGATTCCGTTTTTTTTCTTTCGCCTGGGCTTTGGTGTTCAGTTTTGAACACCAAATCCTTGGCTAAGTGGGGTGGTGACACGGAATCTATATAAACAGGTCACCATCGCCGAAATCTTCAGTGCAAGTTTGGGTAGGCATTCAGACTGGAACTGCCACCTAAAACCGAGTCTAGCGCCTATCTCTTAAGATTAAACTAAGGTTTCCAAGTTAAAAAAACTTATCGTAAATTTTTATTCACTTTTAATTTTTGCCAGGGATAATATTCTCATTTCGTCATTTCTTTGCTGAATTATATTTCAATTTATTGAGTTTTTTTTCGAGAAGTTTTTTTTTTGCATATTTCAGGGGATTATTTTGGTTTATTTAAGAAAAGGGGGGAACGCGTATAAAATTCTTGGAAATTAAGTTTCAGAATCCTGAACTGTTAATTTACATTATTATTTTTTTTGTCATTAGAAATAGTTGTTACATTTATTGGTTTTTGTTATTTTAACGTAAGAAATTTTGTAAGTGAATCACGATGGCTTCTAGTGAAATGGCTAGGACCAACTTTTTAATAAATAAAATAAAACAAAAGATTTTCACAATAACTCAGGCTTTTGATTTATCTGAAGCGATAGGCTCTAGGGGCACTCAAAAGGGAGCTTTATCGGCACGACGGCACACAAGATCCGCCGTTGATGCCGATATTGCAAACCCCATTTAATTTCTTTTCCCATCCATAAAAAGAAAAGTAAGACTCAGAAGCGCCGCCTCCAGAGGCAGGCGCGGCGGAAATCCAGAAATTTATCCCTTCCTCTTTATGATAAAAATGGGAATCCACAATATTTTACCAGCGGGGGTGCAAAAGCCGCCTTGCAGAAGTTAAAAATGGAGGAACTACACCCCGCTCTGCAATCTGACTGTTGTAACTACCCTAGTCAGAATTTCGCACCCCAGAAGGAAATTCACTATGCCACCGGTACCAAAGGGGAGATACGACCCTCTAGTTTCAGACAACACCAACCCCAACTCGCTAGCGAGTGTATAAGAGGGTCAGCTGACCCCAGGAAGGGACCTATACCAGACGGAGCTGAACTTATCAGCCCAAATAATTTTTCTCAGGAAAAAATTCACTCCGCTAACACCATGGGAGGAGAGAGACAGCCCTTCTTCCCCGGCCTGTGCAAACCCCAGGACTCTAGCGAATGTATAAAGGGGTCTTTTGGCCCTTTAAAGGGACCAGAGTCCGTAATTAAGGAAACCCAGCCATCCGAAAGTGTTATAATACATCAAAACGTGATCATACGGCCGGCTAAGGAAGATAAAACAGGAGTGGCGTGTCCCGGGGACTCATCGGTCAGTCCGCGGGGTGACAGCACGCCCTCCTATTATACTGATTTTGAGATTACACCGATTTTGGCTAATAACGTTTACAAAACCTTGGAGGAGCGGCGCAAGGAGCGCAATGCTCGGTGCCTCGCGGCATTTAGAGGCGGAAAAGAGGCGACTTTTGTGACTTGCCCTAAACAACGGGCAGAATTACGTGAGCGGGCCAGACACGGGAGTGGCAGAGTCTGCATTTCCCGGACTCTGGGCCATTTTAATTATTTTTTTCCCATTTTTAATTCATTCAGGGGTAGGAGTCACTAGACTTGGAGCCTTGCCACCCGGGGCTGTATTATTGAAATTTTGTTTCTTGTTTCCATTATATCATATTTGTTTTAATATTTGTTCTTTTTTTATATTTTGTTATATTAGCCTAGAGATTTAAAGAAATCATGGCATATGTTGTAAATAAAGAGGAGATTCACCAAGTGGTGAATAAAATGAAAGCAAAATTGTTTAAAATCTATAACGCCTTTAATTTACAGCCTAAGAGTGTAGACACTAGGAGCACTCACCCTAAACTTAGTTCGGCCTGGCGGCGCACTCCCAGCGCTACCTTGGCCGATCAAGCCAAACCCAATATGCTCCGCACCAAACTTAGTTCGGCCTGGCGGCGCACTCCCAGCGCTACCTTGGCCGATCAAGCTAACCCTGATTTAAATAATCCTTTGCCTACGGATAGAATCCCGACCAAAGCTCAAAAACGCCGCCACCAACGGTGGACTAGGCGCGAAAGGCGTCGTGCTACGGATCGGCAGTCTGTCTGTGTGCAAAACAGCAAACAATACTTCACGGAGGAGGGTTTTAAGACCCATCTGAGCCAGATCCAACAGGAGAATCAAAATCCGCATTTCCCGGCATCTGCCGATACCATGGATTTACGGCCCTTAGGTGCTTTAACCCACCCTTTTGAGGGTTGTAGTACCTATAGGGACCCTCTGACTATCCTAAATAACCTAGACACCCTCTCTGAAGGGCGGGTTTCACCCCCAAAATACACAAAAATAGAGGAACCACGTGGCTCACCCGGCCAAAAACCCCAAGGGGAATATCTGAACCCAGGGGATAGAACCCGCGGAACCGACAGTGCAGGAGCCGAGAAAGGACTCTCAGCTTCACAGCGAGCCCTCGCGGACCCCTCTAACCCATGGGTTAAGGGTAGTAATTACCCTGAGAAGAGTCCACGACCACCCTCTCCGACCCCAAGAAAATCGTCGTACATCAGAATGTCGTGGTCAAGGAGGCTGAAGGGCCCCGTGTAGGTGTGGCATGGTCTGGGGACTCTGCGGCAGAGCCGCATAGTGCCAGCATGCCACAGTATTGCACGGAGTACGACATTCCGATGTCGGTGGTAGCTGGGGCTTGTAAAACCCTAGAGGAGAGAAGGAAGGAAAGGGATGCAAACCGTCGCGCCCTCTTTAGAGGAGGCAGAGGCCCCAGTTTCGTGCCCTGCGCAAATGTTAGAGAAACTTTACGCACAAAAGCAAGACGCGGGCAGCTATCTGGCCCCAGTTCAGTCCACCGCAGGACTGAAGCCCCTGAGATACCAGATGCGGAGTCTCAAAGAAATCTAAACCCGCGTAGGTTTCAGCGTGTTTGGAAAAGAAGGCAGTGCGTTTTGGCAGGCCTTTGTATCAACATCGGCCGCAAAAACTGTGGTGCTTGTCTCCTAAACCTAAGCTTTAAACAAATTCTATTTTTAGACTTCTTAAAATTTTTATTCTTTTTGCTCATTTGTTTGTTTTTTCTTGTTCAATTTAATTATTTAACTTTAATATTTGTAAATTCAAGTCACTATTTTGTTTATTTCTTTTTGTGTAATCAAGTTACTTAAATAATTTATTTTTTTTGTCTTGTTTGTTAATTCTTTTTTTTTTAATTTGAGTGACTGTGAAATCCAGGTTGACTGGTTGGGCCGAGGCCCATATTTTCTTTTTGACCCTTAGGGAAACGGTTGCCCTAGTATATTAGAACTTGGTGTTCTAGTTTTTTTTCTTATTATATAGAAATTAAAAGATATAGGTATTGTAGTCCTGTGATTTCTGTTAGAAAAAAAAAGTTATATTTTGTTTATTCTTGTAAATCTAATTCTGTTTTATAATAAAATAAATCATGAAACAAACCTTGTGTTTAAACTTTGGTCTGGAGGCGAATACCACCACACTCCCCCCCTTTCCTTCGGCTTGGCAGGCCCATAATGAGGCCGTCATAGCCAAATAAAAGGGCGGAAATTGGAACTACCCCCTTTCTTTCTTCGGCCTGGCAGGTTCCTGCAGGGACCGTCGCGGCCGATAGAGGAAAGGAAAATCAGGGCTCGCATCTCGCCGTACAGGCGCGAGGCAAGACCGCGCGGCGCCGTTTGCAACGCCAGAAACAGCGTGCGAGGCGCGGTCTGGCCACGCTCCCCCTGTACGACCAGATGGGGAGACCCCAATATTTTACTGAGGAGGGCGCAAGGCAGGCCCTAACTAGCCTACACAATCACCCCAAAGCTAGCCCCTGTCAAGTACTAAATGATTCTTTAAAATCTAAACCAGGACCGCTCACCGCTAGCTACGCGGATCACAGCGGGTCCTCGGTAGTTGCCCTTAACTATTTAAATATCGATCTTAATCAGAATCTTCTGGACAATTCCACGCTGGAACCCCAGAACCAGGAGGGTGCCAAGTCTGGTACCCTCTCTCCAAAAATAATAATTAAGCAGAATGTGGTCATTAAACCCCCAGACGAACTAAAAATAGGTGTGGCGTGGAGCGGGGACTCTCTAGAAGAACCCAAAACTCCCGCATACTATACAGATTACGCCCTTCCTGATGTTATCGCACATAATGCCTTAAAAACGTTAGAACAGCGTCGCCAAGAGCGTGACGCGCGTCGGCGTGCCCTCTTTAGGGGGATGAACGCCGCCGAACCCTATACCATTAGCCCAGTCGAAAGAGAGTTGCTTAGGAATAAAGCAAGACGCGGGCTTCTGTCTGGCCCAAGTTCAGTTCGTACTCGGACTGAAGCCCCTGAGAAACAAAGTATAGAGTCTCGTAGGGATCGAACCCGCGTAGATCTCATGGCGCCCAAGTGCAAGCGGCAACTGGAAAACGATATGTTCCAATCCCGGGTAGAGCCGGAGAACCCGGGCCAGACAGAAAAAGCAATCCAAACGGAACCGGTTGAAAAACCGTTAAGCGACTCAGTTCAAATAAAAATAACGCTATGGGTAGCACAGAAATTAGGCAGCCAGCCTACCAGGCTAAAGCATCTGGCAGTACAAGCATCAGCCCAAATATTCGTACTAATAGACGAAATATTAGAGGAACAAAGTTCGGACCGAATCACGAGGGACCTAGTAGAGCACACTAAGGTGGCGGGACAAGGCCAGCCCTTTATGCTGCTAGGTGACAGCTTGTTTAGCCTAGACAAAAAAGACAAAGCAGAGATGAGGATATGGGTACCCACTCCGTTAAGGGAAAAGGTAACTCAGCGGATTCACGGCGTTCATCATGGACCAGTGGAGAATGCCATAGATTTTATTGGATCAATTTTCCACTGGCCCAGGATGTCGTTGGAAATCCAAGAGATCATAAACAAGTGTGAAATGTGTGCTACGAAAAGAAATACGACGGGGGAAGTGGTACAGGGTATCCGACCGTTTGAAATAATACTCCTAACCTCCATTACAAAGCTGAAAAAAGCAAAGAAAAGCAAGATGCGTACCGTACTTGCCTATCAGGACGTGTACAGCGGCTGGGTAGCGTGCACGGAAGCAAGGAAGGGTAGTCATGATGAAGTCCAGCGATTTTTGGAAAGGGAAATTGACTCCTCAGGTAGGGAACCCGCGGTGTTTATTATTAATAACCTAACTGAGCACACACATATCATCAAGGAAGTTTTTCCTAAATCCGTGGTTATTGAAAAGACGGAGAACGCACTGGGTGACTGGAAAATATTCCAGGACCTGGAGGATAGCCTGAGAAGTGCACAGAGAAGTTGGCCTGCGGCCATAGCCCCATGGCTAAAAATAGCCAAAAATAGAATATTACCAACGACAGGGCTGTCACCAATTAATCTGCTGCAAAATCACAGCGCTCGGTATACAAAATTCGAAATCGGGGACAGTATAGTAGCAGAGCGATTAAAAGCTGCTAAATTAACACAAATAAATTAAACACATTCTGTTTCATTATGAATATTTTTTTTTACTATCATATTATAATTAAATATATATATAAATGCTATTACCACTTTTTTTTAAATTCTTTTTACTATATTAAGGCAACATGAAAAAATTTTTTTAAATACAGTTACGCTTACCTTGCCCCTCATAATGATTAATGTTTACTTTTGTAAGGATATGAAAATAATTTAGGGTGGAACCCACCAACATGGTACCTGTACCTTGCCTTTTTGTGATATTCAAACGTTAATTTAATTATCGAACATATTTCTTTTATTTTAAACATAAATTTGATAAAAAGATAAATTTATTACGGTTTTGCTAACGACTAAATTGTGTCATGTTATTATTTTGCTATTTTATTAAAGGGATAATTCCTTAGAACTGAAGTTATGTAAATTAAAACACCATTAAGATATAAATTCCGCGTGTAGATTAAATAAGAAGTAAGCTCAAGTATGGGATTAAATAGTACAGGCCACAAGTCAGAAAAGGTTTTTTTTTTATGGAGAGATTTTGAAGTATATTTGATGATTGTAGGGGTTTTTGATTTAGCAAATTTTTCACAGTAGGGCAGATCCTAGGAAAGGCTGCCGTGAAGTTGCTTTTGTGGCAGGTTGCCACGGTATTTCGTTATTGTAAACGAAGTTTTCCAAAGAAATTTTTGAAGTATGACTTAAGGTGGACCTAGAACTCTAACGATACTGAGCAGTGTGTTATTTTCGCGATTAGATTTTTGTTATTATATTAATAAATTATATCTTAAGTGGGGTGGCTTAATAAGAAGTCAACAGTATTTTGTTTATATTATAAAAAGACTAAGGGTCATTATTCTTTCTTGAAGCAAAACCTAGGTATATGTAGAAACATAATTATAAATGTAGAAATGTGCAATGTAAACCAAAGAAACGAAGATTTGTAAAGTTTATAAACTAAGTAAATAATTGTAACAATCTAAATAAAAATGTAGTTATAGGGCAAATGTACAGGCTTTTTAAGGCCTATAATTAACAGTATAATGTAGTTGTAAATACGGGAGACAAGCACTGAACGTGTAAGGATTTATAGGATTCCCCGTTTTCTTTTTCGCCCTGGCTTTGGTGCTCGTTTGGAGTCCAAAGCTTGGTCTAAGTGGGGTGGTGTCAGGGAATCCTATAAATACCAGCGTGTTTGGAAAAGAAGGCAGTGCGTTTTGGCAGGCCTTTGTATCAACATCGGCCGCAAAAACTGTGGTGCTTGTCTCCTAAACCTAAGCTTTAAACAAATTCTATTTTTAGACTTCTTAAAATTATTATTCTTTTTTGCTCATTTGTTTGTTTTTTCTTGTTCAATTTAATTATTTAACTTTAATATTTGTAAATTCAAGTCACTATTTTGTTTATTTCTTTTTGTGTAATCAAGTTACTTAAATAATTTTTTTTTTGTCTTGTTTGTTAATTCTTTTTTTTTTTAATTTGAGTGACTGTGAAATCCAGGTTAACTGGTTGGGCCGAGGCCCATATTTTCTTTTTGACCTTTAGGGAAACGGTTGCCCTAGTATATTAGAGCTTGGTGTTCTAGTTTTTTTTCTTATTATATAGAAATTAAAAGATATAGGTATTGTAGTCCTGTGATTTCTGTTAGAAAAAAAAGCCTACACAATCACCCCAAAGCTAGCCCCTGTCAAGTACTAAATGATTCTTTAAAATCTAAACCAGGACCGCTCACCGCTAGCTAAGCGGATCACAGCGGGTCCTCGGTAGTTGCCCTTACCTATTTAAATATCGATCTTAATCAGAATCTTCTGGACAATTCCACGCTGGAACCCCAGAACCAGGAGGGTGCCAAGTCTGGTACCCTCTCTCCAAAAATAATAATTAAGCAGAATGTGGTCATTAAACCCCCAGACGAACTAAAAATAGGTGTGGCGTGGAGCAGGGGACACTCTAGAAGAACCCAAAACTCCCGCATACTATACAGATTACGCCCTTCCTGATGTTATCGCACATAATGCCTTAAAAACGTTAGAACAGCGTCGCCAAGAGCGTGACGCGTCGGCGTGCCCTCTTTGGGGGATGAACGCCGCCGAACCCTATACCATTAACCCAGTCGAAAGAGAGTTGCTTAGGAATAAAGCAAGACGCGGGCTTCTGTCTGGCCCAAGTTCAGTTCGTACTCGGACTGAAGCCCCTGAGAAACAAAGTATAGAGTCTCGTAGGGATCAAACCCGCGTAGATCTCAAGCCTGACACGGAATCCTATAAATATGACCGCGGTTGCGGGTAAACGGCAGTGTGAGACAGGCTGGCATACTGAAAAGTAATAGCTGCCTGCAGGACCTTGAGCTTGCCTCCTTATATTTCTAGCGGATGCTATTTTTAGATTCTTTATATTCTTTAATAATTGGGGTTAATTTCTTAAAACTTTTTTTATCTGCTGCCACGTTTTTTTTATTAATTAATATTGGGTTAATCTTATATCACGGGGTTAATTAATTTGCTTTTTCTGTTAATAATTTTACCGGGGTTGTTTATTTTAAATCAGGGTTAGTAAAAGTTAATTTTGTTATTTTTGGGGAACAGGGCGTTTTTAATTTCTTTCTTCTTTTTGTATTTTCTTGTTCAGGGGTACCATTTTTCCAGGGCCGGTTTTTATTAATTCTTGGGTTGGGTGTTTTACGGTTTCGGCCGGTTTTTGTACTGTTTCGCCAGTACTTTATTTTTTTTTACCAAATCCAGAATTGTATTTTGGTCGGGTTTCGTCCCGTATTTTGGCCTTCCTTTTGAAGGGCGTTTTTTGCAACGCGGGGATTGGCCCCGAACTTTTATTTTATTTTATTGAAGGGAAATTAAGGGTGTGTTCCGAGTTAGGGGTAGTTATTTTACTAACTTTATATTTATACCCTGGTGTTAAGCGTTTTTCTTTTATATATTAAAAGAGGGGTAGTGTTAATGACTATTTGTGGCAAATACTAATTTAAATTTAAGTATTTATCTTTGTAAACCTTGTAACCTAATTTTGTGACTGATAATATTAATAAACAATCCAATATGTCAAAGTACGAACTGTTAATTGACCAACTTGACCTCATTGAGGACCGGTTGCTAAAACAGCTGCCGGTTCCCGCAACCAAAAATAGCAGGGAGATAAGCCCTAAGGGCACTCCCCTTTCACCCGCGCGGTGGCCAAGAGGTTGCCGCCCCTGCGGTGAAAGGGCAACAGGGAAATTCATAAGGGGCTAAACAACCACGACGGTGGCTCCGAAAGGATGCCGCCCCGAATGTAACCAATAGGGTTAAATTTCATTCTGCCGTTCGCGCCACGGGGGTAAAGGGCAAACTCTGAAACGGCGTGCACAACGTCGACGGCAAAAGTCGCTGGGTTCTGTTCTTTTGCCGCCCCGTGACGAGAACGGTAATAAACAATATTTTACCGCCGAGGGCGCAAAGGCCGCCCTATTAAAATACCGAAGCTCGCCTAGCTCCCAGAACAACAAAAATGATTTCCCAGGACATGAAACGAGTACCCCCAATCGACTAAATGCAATAGTGGGCAGTACCCCTGCCCCTATCCAGGGACACCAAAAAGACCCCGATCAGATAGCGGTAGAAGGGTTAAACGGGGCAAATAGCACCCCAGAGGGTGAGAACCCACTACCCACGATTGTCGGTCTCTACCACTCGTATGAGGCGAGTACCGCCTCCCAAACTAAATTGGTTGGGTACCAGGATCCTCTACCTGTCGATCAAGACCCGGTACGACCCGATCGCCCGGCGGTAGAGGGTCCAAATGTGACAAAAACCACCCCGTTGTTAGACACGGCGGTGGGCGACAGACAAGGAACTACCAACAAGATTATAATTACACAGAACTTAATAATCCGTGAGGCTGACAAGCCTAGACGGGGTGTGGCGTGGTCCGGGGCTTCTACGGAAGATCCCTTGGGCCACACACCCCATTACTCGACGACTTTGAGCTACCAACACGGTAGTCAAAAACGCTTTAAAAACTCTTGAGCAAAGGCGGCTAGAACGCGACGCGCGGCGCCGAGAGGCGTGGAGGGGGAATGCGCCAGAGAGTTCTGATCTAATAAATGTTAATGAACGTAGCCGGCTGCGACTAAAACTGAAAAACGGGGAAATTTCTGGCCACTACAAGATACGAAAATTATCAACCGACCCTGAGAAGATCCAGTGCATTAATAATAACCCAGAGTCTCTTAGAAGTGAAGTTCCCGCTTCATTTCATGGCGCCCAAGCAATGTGGCATCTGGAAGACCAGAACCGGAGTGTGCCGGAGAACCCAGGCCAGAAGAGAAATCAAGTTACACAAACTGAAGTTGAACTGAAAGAGTATAAGCCTGATGACAGATTAGGATTTACCCTGTGGGTTGCAAAGAAACTCACGGGGCAACCCGACAGACTCAAATTATTACATATCCCGTCGGCAATAGTTTTCCAACTAGTTGAAAACATAATTGAAGCCCAGGAGACGGACAGGATAACGCAAGATTTAATCAAATTCACAAAAGAAAAAGAAAACAATTTCCCTTTTATGTTATACGGGGGGAAGTTGTTTAGTAGAGACGTTAATAATGAAAGGGAGATGAAGTTATGGGTACCCAAGGACATGCGAAAAATAACCATAAGAAAAACCCATGAAAATGGACACGGCCAAAATCCCGACTTAACGTATTTTATCCAAAGTCTGTTTCACTGGCCAAGAATGAATAGAGAAATACGCCGAACAATAGAGCAATGTCAGCTATGCCAAACTAAAAAAAACATAGAAGGCGAAACGGTTAAAGAAGTACGTCCTTTCGAACTGGTGCAACTAGCGGCTATCACAGGTCTCTGGAAGACAAGACGAAGTAAACTAAGAACAGTACTAGCATACCGTGACCTATTCAGCGGATGGGTAGCGTGCGCAGAAATGGGGACGCTTACCGACACCGAAGTAAAAAGATTTTTGGAGAAAGAAATAGAGTCCATGGGTAGACAACCTGCAATAATTCTCATCAATAGCGACCTGTTGGCAAACAAAACTACAATCCAGGACTTATTTCCGAAGACGATGGTTAGGCTCCAAGAGGAACACCCGCTCGGAGACTGGGCAATTTTAACGAATTAACTACCAGACTACGACAAGCTGGGCAGAACTGGCCAGACAGTATTGTCCATGGCTCAAAGAAAAAAGACAGGCGATAATACCCACAGTGGGTTTAACGCCCACCCAAATGCTATTTCGTTTTAGCAACCCTTATACCAACTATACTCACGATGAAAGTAGTATAGCAAGTCAAGATATGTAATCCTTATTTTTAGCTTCATATTTTTTAATTTTAATTGATACCCTAAAGTGGGGTGGTTAAGTATGAAACTTATTAAACAGACCTTGTAACAGACTCTCTGGTTGCGACGCGAACAATTTACATGCTCAGGAGTTTTTCTTGACTAAAAATAATAAGTATTTTTTTTATATATTATCACTAATTGTCAACTAATTTTGTTAATTTGTTTACCACTGTTTGTAACATTACTGTGATTATTTTTTTTATTGTGATTGTTTTTTTTGTGATTATAACTAGTAGACGTTAAGGAAACGAAATGTGATAATAAGTCAAACTATTTTTGTTATTTGTTAAAACGAAAAAAATTATTTTTGACATTTGGTTATGTAACCGTAAAAGTGTAATGTACATGCTTGTAAAAGGAAGGCAGGTTCAAGGAGGCTTCATTTTATTTTATGGATTCCGTTGTTTTGGTTTTCGCCCTCACTTTGTCGCTTAGTGATAAGCACCAAAGTGTTGGCTAAGTGGGGTGGTGACACGGAATCCTATAAATATGACCGCGGTTGCGGGTAAACGGCAGTGTGAGACAGGCTGGCATACTGAAAAGTAATAGCTGCCTGCAGGACCTTGAGCTTGCCTCCTTATATTTCTAGCGGATGCTATTTTTAGATTCTTTATATTCTTTAATAATTGGGGTTAATTTCTTAAAACTTTTTTTATCTGCTGCCACGTTTTTTTATTAATTAATATTGGGGTTAATCTTATATCACGGGGTTAATTAATTTGCTTTTTCTGTTAATAATTCTACCGGGGTTATTCATTTTAATTCAGGGTTAGTAAAAGTTAATTTTGTTATTTTTGGGGAACAGGGCATTTTTAATTTCTTTCTTCTTTTTGTATTTTCTTGTTCAGGGGTACCATTTTTCCAGGGCCGGTTTTTATTAATTCTTGGGTTGGGTGTTTTACGGTTTCGTCCGGTTTTTGTACTGTTTCGCCAGTACTTTTTTTTACCAAATCCAGAATTATATTTTGGTCGGGTTTCGTCCCGGATTTTGGCCTTCCTTTTGAAGGGCGTTTTTTGCAACGCGGGAATTGGTCCCGGACTATTTTTATTTTATTGAAGGGAAATTAAGGGTGTGTTCCAGGTTAGGGGTAGTTACTTTACTAACTTCATATTTATACCCTGGTGTTTACTAATAAGCGTTTTTCTTTTATATATTAAAAGAGGGGTAGTGCTAATGACTATTTGTGGCAAATACTAATTTAAATTTAAGTATTTATCTTTGTAAACCTTGTAACCTAATTTTGTGACTGATAATATTAATAAACAAATCCAATATGTCAAAGTACGAACTGTTAATTGACCAACTTGACCTCATTAAGGACCGGTTGCTAAAACAGCTGCCGGTTCCCGCAACCGATAGAAATAGCAGGGAGATAAGCCCTAAGGGCACTCCCCTTTCACCCGCGCGGTGGCGCCAAGAGGTTGCCGCCCCTGCAGGTGAAAGGGCAACAGGGGAAATTCATAAGGGGGCTAAACAACCACGACGGTGGCTCCGAAAGGATGCCGCCCCGAATGTAACCAATAGGGTTAAATTTCATTCTGCCGTTCGCGCCACGGGGGTAAAGGGCAGAACTCTGAAACGGCGTGCACAACGTCGACGGCGAAAGTCGCTGGGTTCTGTTCTTTTGCCGCCCCGTGACGAGAACGGTAATAAACAATATTTTACCGCCGAGGGCGCAAAGGCCGCCCTATTAAAATACCGAAGCTCGCCTAGCTCCCAGAACAACAAAAATGATTTCCCAGGACATGAAACAAGTACCCCCAATCGACTAAATGCAATAGTGGGCAGTACCCCTGCCCCTATCCAGGGACACCAAAAAGACCCCGATCAGATAGCGGTAGAAGGGTTAAAAGGAGCCAATAGCACCCCAGAGAGTAAGAACCCACTACCCACGATTGTCGGTCTCTACCACTCGTATGAGGCGAGTACCGCCTCCTAAACTAAATTGGTTGGATACCAGGATCATCTACCTGTCGATCAAGACCCGGTACGACCCGATCGCCCGGCGGTAGAGGGTCCAAATGTGACAAAAACCACCCCGTTGTTAGACACGGCGGTGGGCGACAGACAAGGAACTACCAACAAGATTATTATTACACAGAACTTAATAATCCGTGAGGCTGACAAGCCTAGACGGGGTGTGGCGTGGTCCGGGGCTTCTACGGAAGATCCCATGGGGGCCCACACACCCCATTACTACGACGACTTTGAGCTACCAAACACGGTAGTCAAAAACGCTCTAAAAACTCTTGAGCAAAGGCGGCTAGAACGCGACGCGCGGCGCCGAGAGGCGTGGAGGGGGAATGCGCCAGAGAGTTCTGATCTAATAAATGTTAATGAACGTAGCCGGCTGCGACTAAAACTGAAAAACGGGGAAATTTCTGGCCACTACAAGATACGAAAATTATCAACCGACCCTGAGAAGATCCAGTGCATTAATAATAACCCAGAGTCTCTTAGAAGTGAGGTTCCCGCTTCATTTCAAGCCTAACCAAATAAATTGTACACATATGCAATAACAGTCGAACGAACAACACTGAATAAATGATTTCTAAAACTTATAATTATGAATGAAGTATAAATGCATGGCATGAAAGTATGTATGAAAGTATTTAATAAATGTGTAAATAATGAATGAATGATACATAATATAACCTAAAATACATAAATTAAAGTGTGCTTGATACGTGCGTATTACATAAACGCGCGTGTCAATCACACTAATACTTATAAAAATAAGAATGTTAGAATGAAAGAAACGTATGATGAAAATGATTAAATCGCTTTTTAGCGCGCGCTACAAGTACCTTTTAAATTAAGCAGGTTTTTTCCTATCTTTTTCCTGTAAACACTAAAAAATAAAATACAAAATAAAGCTCACCAAAAACATACTTTTTCAAACTTCCAAAGTAATAAGACAGTCTAAAAGCTTTTGAAAGGTCACTACCGGTAAAAGCTATGCCTGTACAACTCCGAACAACTTTAAGCTACCACCGGGCTACATCGTGCCCCCGCTCAGTTCCACTGACCGGTATCTCTCTCTCCAAGACCTGAAAAGGTAAAAGGAGGAGAACGAAAATACATATATTTAATATATTGTATAACGTAGTTTTAAGTTGTATTGTAAACTAATTATTTATAAATAAAGCTCTGTTAAATGGTAAATGGTAATGGTGTTAAGTGTGAGTTTGATCTTAAGTTCATAAGGTTTTTACATAATTGGAGCAAGCAAATATTTGTACCAGCTAGATGTAACAATTTTCTATGTAACCACGAACACAGATGTGGTTATTCTAAGTTTGCCAAAACAGACGACGATTTTTTTTTGTCAATCGTATTGTTTTCACCATGACCACAGGATCTGCCTATCAAATAGCCAAACTTTGGTTGGCGATTTTGATGGTGTGTCAAAATAATAAAGCCATGTTTTATTTTCTTTGATGATTAAATTCGTTTAGGGAAAACTCTCAGAATCAAATTTCTTTAACATTTTGTGGGTTCAGGTAACCCGCGTTGCTCTTTTTTCGTCGGTTAACGAGTGAGGAACAAAGACTGGCCAAAACAAAAGTGTTGTCTTTTTAAACTATTTTCAGCTGTATTTTAAAAAGATCAAAATTTGATAAACAATTTTTGATATTTATAGCTCACTTATGACGGCATATTAGATGCATTTAAAATTACCTATTTTAGCAACCCACGAAAATAATATATACCACAGGAAAAGGGATAAATAATAAAAAATAAAAAGCTTAAGTACGTAAAAGTAAATAAAAAAAAATTAGGAGAGATTTTACCGTGGTATTTAGTGAAAGTAAAGAATACCGAATAAGGCATAAATAAGCAACAGCTTAAATTGTTTTAATTTATGTAAAAAAACTCAATTATAGTTGGGTTTTAAGGGTGCAGTAACAAAGATAAAAGTCATTATTACTAAAGGGAAAATGACAAGAATGGGTAGAATATGGATTAATAAATATCCAGACAATGTTTTTAAGGTGCTTCATTTAACATGGCGAAAATATGGCTACTATAGAATTCCTCTAATTCTACAAATGGGTTAATTAAACAGAAAAATGTTTGTAGACAGACTAGTAATTTTAAAGCCCTTTAAGGAAATAATCATGAAACAGATGCTGTATTTGGTTTGTTTTGGTAGGCTGCTATAAATAAAGTTATATGCAGGAAAAACTATAATTTATTATTTTTTAGTATAATTTAATAGATTAAATACAATAGAAAAGATAATGGTGTCGACATTGCATTATAACCTAAATTTGGCGATTTTATGTCATAAAAAGCCTTTATATCCATGATAAGAGGCAAATAAAAAGAATTATTACGCTTATCTACGAAAAAATAATTTTGTGTGATTATTTGGAAAAACAGTTTTTGATTATAATTATAGTCCTTCCTTGCGAAGGGGGACTATAAATAAAGAAATGCAACATACTTTCCTTTTGTGGACTATTAGAAAAATATTATTATGAGTATAAGTAAGGTAAGCTGATATAGCCGATACCTCAAAAATATGTTGCAAAAATATTTGAGCCCAACAAACGAAAAAAATATATAAGCAAAATTGTAAAAAGGGAGACCCAATTATAAAAAAAGGGAAATTTAAATAAATTAAAGTATAACCACAATATATAATATTAAAAGTTTTAAATTAGTAAATAATAAGTTCTTTTAAAAGGATTTATAGTAAAACCTTCCAAAGAAGGGATAAAAAGAATTATTGAGAGTGTCTAAAATGCTTTTAAAGTATAATTAATTGTATCGGAACTAATTAAAATTTGTGCAAAAAGGGGAGCCTATAAACATGACTACATAAAAGATATCGTGAAAATTATAACAAAGTGATTAACTCCCAAACTGAACTCTCTCCACGACGAGAAAAAGATTTATGTAGACCTGGATTAATGGACCGTATAGAAGTACGAAGACGTTTAAAAAAAGACATTAAATAAAATAACCTACCTGCATTTGTTTTTATGTGAATGCATTTTTGCCATTTTTACATAAATAAATGAATAAATTAATATTTATTTGTCCCGAATGGTAACAAAATACAATAAATAAAATAAATACCCCGACAGGGGTGTGGAACATGTCGTTTTAAGTTTAGCGGTGCCTAGCCAAAGCACTTAGAGAAAATGAACAAAAAATAGTATAATACAAATAAAACAAATAATCAAAAAAAAATGTTTACGGAAGTAACGAATTGAATTTAGTAGCAAGGTTTACATACCTTATAGTTATAAAACGTTCTTGAATTCCTCAATTTACCTTTTTATATATTTAGAAGTTCCTTCATTTATAACATAAAGAAAGAAGTAAATCTAGGAACCTTGTTTGTAAACTTTGCGATGTTTTCTTCAAGCCAAGCTAAATCTTTCTTCCATAAGTAAAAAATGCGAGCTTAGATAGTTGCTCCAGGAAATGTCATTATTTAACCTATATTTTATATTTTGTTGCGAAAAAATTACGTTCACGTATCAGTTTGCGACTATTAAGCATACGAGTGATGTGCAATTCTATGTTAATTTCTGAATAACAAAACTTGTTAGGATAAGTGAAAACTTAAAGGGCAAGTAAAATACATTCTTTGTGTGTCCTTCTCATGGAAACAAAAATCTGCTCTTTCATATTTTTTTTTTTTTAATTTAAGACCATAGCCAAAGAAAGTAAACTAGTTATATTGATACGGAACCAGTTAAACTTTATTTTAGGATCATTGTATACAGGGTGTGCGGAAATACCGTTCGAATAATTCTAGGAATGATTCTGCTTGTTAAATTATGAAGAAAAGTTCATATCAACATAGGTCTGCAAATGCGTCATAAAGACGCTATGGCTATTCAAAGATGGCACCGTTTCAGATAGTCATCTGAGTTTTGGTATATAAACTGTTTTTAATAGTAGGTACTTGGCAGTGGTTTTACCAAATTATTTTTCTAATCCGGGGCGTGCCGACAGGGGTGACCTCAATATAATTAATTCACATTTTTATTAAACGTTATATTTTCGCAGTTTTCTTTAGAAATTCAGATTCTGCGGTATAAATAACTTAAAAAGGGTATTCTTGTTGAAAACTTGTCAGGCTAGCCGTTTTTGAGAAAACACTCATCAAAGAAAATAGTGCATGCACGGTCGCCCAAGCAAAAGAGTATTCCGGCATTTTTTGAAAGGCAAGAACATTATTAACACAATTATAATTAAATAAACTTTATTTTTGAACCCTATGTCAAATTCGATTACCGCAGGAATATGGCGTTTAATAAAAATGTGAACAAATTAAATCGAGGCCTCCCCTCTTGGTACGCCCCTGATTAAAATAATAATTTAGTAAAAACATTGAAAAGTGCCTACTATTAAAAGCAATTTATATGCCAAAACTCAGACGACCATCTAAACACGGTTTCAGAGATATAAAATAGAACCCCTATATCTCGGTGCCATCTTTGAATCGCTATAGCAACTTATGACGCATTTGCGAACCTATATTGATATGATCTTTTCATCATAACTTAACAGGTAGAATTATTTCTACAATTATTCGAACGGTATTTCCGGACACCCTATATAATATTTTATAGCATTTTTATCTGTTTTATTTAAATTACTAATTCTGGATCAAAAGACATTCTTTGGAATCTAAGCGTAATTTTAAAAATATTGGAGAATACTAAATTCAGAATAAGTTAATAAAAATTATTATTAATTTTTATTTACTGATTTTAAAAACATTAACATATAGCTAACACACAATCAGTCACATTATTTTATAAAACTAGGGTATAAAAAAGTGTATTAAATTAAATTACTCAGTAATTTTTTTTTAATGAATAATTAAAAAATGTTTTACCTTTGACATTCCAGCAACAATTATAACATGCGATTTTTGATCCTGAGGTTTTTTACTTTGAATAATTGGCATTGGTAAAGGCAATTCACCATGTCTAGCTCTGGCTGTTAACGATACAGCAGTTAAGTTGTAGTAAAGGAACAAATGAGTTACTAGTACCTGCAACAAAGTTATTTTTTGTACATTTGGTATCAATAAAATTTGCCTAATCAAATAAAAACAGAATTCCAAAGTTTTATAAGCAACAGCACCTTTTCATAATAGGATGGTGGTTACTTAATTGACATTAAAGACAGTCTTTAATAAATTGTTTTCCATTTTAAATTGCATTTATTTTAGTTTTAACATTGTTACCATTAACACGACAGATAAGTAAAGATACTAAGTGACAAATATATAAGTTCTTTAACATAAGATTACTAGCTTTATTTACTTTAAAATTTTAAATACCTCATCTACAATGTACCTAGAAAGTTGCATACACTGCCTTTCCTTGCATTTTTAAATTCCCCGCTAAAGCTAATCAGCTAATGTTATTTTTTGATTATCTTTTGAGGTTAAAGGTGCAACTATTGTATTTACTTAAAGTTTTAATTAATTGACATGATTTATGCAGTTGTTGTGTAAAACTATTTTGTTTTTTTTTAGTTTAGAACAGCTCACGGAGGTTTTAAGCCTAAGTACTGATGTATTAAGTAAGGAAAGGGTACACAGGGGACTTAAAGATGTAAAGATTTGGAGAGGAAGGAAAAACCTCGGCAGACAGAGAGCAACAGGGTCGATTTAGTTTCAGAGTGGCGGGTTTTATTCTAGGATCTAAATTTAAATTTAATATTTATGAAGAAAGTTTAACAGCGTACAGTGTTTTAGAATCCTAATCTAGCTGACCAAAATTCAAAAAACGGCAATTTAAATATTGGGATTAAAAAACGTGTAAACAACAGACATAGAGCTACCCAGAATAGAGGAAGTGAGGGAGAGGCGATCAAACTGGTATTCAAAGAGTGGGGTTTATCCTAACTTGAGCTATAACTCTCCATCTTCTAGATATGGCAATTTCACATCGTTTCTAAAAAGTAGTTCAACAATTGTGTGCAATTTTTTTTCTCGATTAGTCTCGTAAGTAAATGTTTTATCACACTTAAAATCATGATTAAAAAAAAATCCTTAGGATAGCTATAATTTATATTAAAATTCATTAGAATTTACATATTCAGAAATACATATTTCTTAGAGAACGTGCTATAGCATCATGACCCTTTTCAAAACATTTTCTAGAACTCTCCTCGAATGAGTTACAATTGATTTCAAATCCATATGTAGCCAAACCTTGAGGTAATCGGGTATTTTCTTTCCAAAAACCTTAATCAGGAAACTAACCAAAAAAAACTAGCCAGAACTAACCTTATAAACTTTAATAATTAAAATTTATTAACATACATATTAAAGTGTGCGTAGCCGAAGGCAATAGTTTTGGTCAGCTAGATTAGAATTCTGAAACACTGTGCAGCGATTAGGTATTTAAAAATTTGGAAAATGCTTTAGCTGCATTATGCGGTGGTATACCATTAGCCCAGTTAATTTAAATTTTTAGCAAGACGCTGACCCCGCACATCACAAATAATAAGAGCATATTTGAATAATAATTTTCCAGGTCATTTGATTAGCACCCATGGCCCTATAAGGTGACCTTCAAGGTCACCAGATTGATCAATTCTAGATTTTTTTTTGTTGGGGTTATTTAAAAAATGGAGTATATCATACTCAACATCATACAATTCAAGAACTTTCTACACAACTAGAATTTAGGAATTTGGAAGGCCGTCAATAAATTTTAATAAATGAACTACACAGAATTAGAACATTGTGTAATAAATGCATAGAATAGAATGGATTACAGTTTGAATAGTGTTTTTAACAGCTAAATAAGTAACCAGATTTTGCAATTTAATTTTGTTATGGTATATTTTAAATTTGATATACAATTTAATACCAAATAAGTTTTAGGCATAGACTTAAAACTTAAATTCTTTCAGGGAAAATTAGAATTAAGCCACTTCTAATTAAAAAATAAGTTATTGTAGTTATAGCCATAGAATTTTTCTACAAGTAGCGGACTTTGTAGTAGTTAAAAGAAACGAATACATTTATAAAAATGCAAAACCAGTTTTTTTCCTAATAGATAATACTTAAGTTAAGATTATTTAAACAAGGCTTAGTACTTAAAATTAAAGTTTAAATTTAAAAAGTTTGATTTATGGACTAATAATTATAAAAAAAAACTTTTAAGTATTTTATATTTTTACAAGGCTCTTGTCCGACATAATTTAGTGACTGGAAAAAATCATATGTTTGGTCGTATCCCGAAAGATATTAAATTTTAAAAAAATCTAACCAGTTTTTACTTTTCTTCCAAGTTACAGGATAAGTGAAATACGAAGAGGTCAAGAGGGCCTGTATGTCAAAAACGAAGAGACCCATAAAAATATTTTAGTGTCATTTTTTGTTTCATCAAATAGTAGCGACACTTCGAGAAACCGCAAGTCTCTTTCTTTAATAATTACCGAGATGCCCTTTCAATTACAACGAAATCCGGACACCCCGTACACTAATTGGTATTCAAATATTCTGGTAATAATCCAAAATCTAACATTAGCTGTTACACCGACGAATTTTTACGACAATCGACTACATAAGGATGGTTTTGAATTTCAAAATATTTTTTTTACAATATTTAAATTAAGCAAGCTTAGATAAAGTAAATTATACAAACACAAGTTTTAAAGAACCTAATTTACAACCCTTAACTAATTTTTTTAAAATCTTGTAATATTGTGGAGATCAAGAATGTTAATTCCCAAACACTTTTAACCTACAAAAGATTAGGAATTTTGTTAAAATTTAGCTGTCGGGCATGTATAGTGACGAAACATTACAAAAATGTAACTTTGGAAAACTAATTTAAAGCTTATATTTGTATTTCTAGTGCTTACACCTTTTTTAAATTATAACAGAACTTAAGGATTATTACAGCGGTAAAAATTAAGGTTTGGTGCTGAAATTCAAAAATCTTTTGATATATGATATCAAGATAGTAATACAAATATCATTTTACAAAATAACCACCTGAGGTCATACCGCTTAGGGTAAAAAGTCAATATTGTTAAGTACAATTACTTTTGTAAGTGCGTAGTTAAAGTCACAAAAAAGGATTATTTGCTGCAATCAAAAGTATTTCAAACGAGTTGATTTAATGTATTCTAAAAAGCCAAAAACCACAACACAACATTGGTAAAGTTGGTAAAAATAATTCAAAATTAAATCGTAATATATTATAACAAAAATAATAAAAATATTTTAAACAATACGAAGAAAACGCAACTTGCTTACATTAAACCAAAAACCAAACTTAAAAGTGTTTAATGCTTATAAGAAAAAGATGGTGCCCCGCTTGATCTCTGAACCCTCCGTAGGCGCATCTGTATATTATCTTAAGATATACACTACTGTATATACTGTTGGATGCATGTAAATATTTAAGAAAAATGAATAACAATGTTAATGCTTATCAATAAATGATAATACCAATAATTCGTCAGATAAATGTAAAAAGTGTAATATGTCACACTAAATATTCATAAACATACCAAAAAAGATAACTTTTACACTCACATGCCCTTTAATCACTACTTTAAATTATTCTAAAAGAATTGTATTTAATTTGCCAAAAATATTTTGCCATAAATTCTGAGTTAATCATCACGTTCAGCAACAAAGCAGCTTTCGGTTAACAAGCAAAAAAAGAAAGATAATATGTTAACCGGATTCACCCTTAGCGTTTTGTCCAGACCTAATGTGTCTGGCTGAGCGATAAAGCGGATCTTGCTTAACGAGCCATGACAAAGAAAAAACACTTGATGGGGAAGGATACATTTTAAGTCCATATCAAAATAGCTTCACAGGTATTTTATAGAGATTTTAATGAAATGTCTCGGATAACAGATATTTTAATGAAGGATATATGATAATGACAAACAGAAAATTTAAAAAAACATTGTATCAATTACTAATAACAAAAAGCAATTTTTTAAAAAGTAGCTATAATGTAGGATGAAAGTGTTTAACGTTAAGAGGGAAAGAACTAGCCCAGACTTTTAATTAAAAAGCCCCTTTAGCACGGAGAAAATTTTAATTTTATATAATATATATATATATAATATATAATAAAATAATATATATATATATATATATATATATATATAATATATATATATATATATATATTTATATATATATATATATATATATATATATATATATATATATATATATATATATATATATATATATATATTATATATATATATATATATATAATATATATATTAAAAAAATACAGGGGCCGGGAAAACTTGCCCACCTAGGCGTGATTTTTACGTAAATTATGAAGAAAGTTCACATATCCGAAATGTCATATTGTTATTGATTCAAAAGCACCTTGAATGTGGTTTATTTATATTTTTGGAACGTCAGAGGACATCTGAATTTTGGCATATAAATTTTCCCTTTTAGTAGTAGGCAATTTCAGTGTTTTTATTAAACGATTATTTTAACGGCTACCACAGGAGGCCTTGGTAATTTATTCATATTTTATTAAACGTCATTTTTTTTTGCAGTTTTATTAAGAAATTATGATTCCGCGAATAAAACGAAAGGTATTCTTAGAAAACCTGTCATTAGCCGTCGGAAAACCCCTCAAAGAAAAAAAATGAAAGGCATGGTCCCCTATAATAATAAAATTGTACATCAAAGTGGGTTTATTTTTGGTGGTGGGTTGAAATAAAGTAAAATTAAGTTTATTTATTTAGTTTAAATAAGAAGAAAAAATATGCAGTAGGAAATGTTTAATAGAATAAAAAGGAACGGTAAATGAAAAACAAATTTATAATATGAAAAAAAAAAGGGAAAACAATACAGAAAAAAAATTTAAATGACTTAATCAAACATGAGTCTTCCCTTTAAAAGGCCAGCAAGTGTGGATCATTCATTTCAATACAACTAGCTAAACGATTTCTCATTGAACGTTTACCCGTTGAAAAACCCCTTTTGCTTGTTCCGTATTTTTTGGGGCAAAAATAAAATGACTCGGGGTGTTCTAGTATCCCTTTTAATAGGAATTGAATAAACCAAGTGTTTAAATAACCCAGAGAAAATAGTCTAACGGATTAAGACCCGGGCGAACGGGGGGGGGGCCCAAAGACGGCCCACCTCGTCCAATCCACGGATCTGGATAAGTCTGATTTAGATATTGTCGCCCCATTAAACTAAAGGCCGAGCCCATCGCATAAAAATTTTTTTCATCTTAATCCACAAGGAAATCTTCAAGAAACTGGCAAAGGGTTTTTTAGAAAATGTAAGTATGCGACCATCTAAACGCTGCGGCATAACGTATGGCCCAATTTATTTCCCATAATACCTGCCAAACATTAATGGAAAACTTATCTGGGAAAACCCAGTGAAAACGCGTGAGGATTTTCATTGACCAAATGAGTTTTGGAAATTTACCACTCCCTTTACGCGTAAAGCCCCCCCCCCGTCTGTAAATAAGACTTTATCAAGGAAATGACGGTCCTGATGGATCCCTCCGCATCCCACGACAAACTCACCCAGGATGAAATCTTGAGGTTTAGCGCTTTAACCCCAAATGGTTGGATAAAAAGTCCCTGAAAATTTCCCATACAACGCTTTTCGGAATATTCCGCAAATTCTTCTGGTACTACCCGGATTAGCTCAATCCGTTGAGAACAATTCTCCGCCTGCGGCGTTCGCGAGTACGATTTCGGGGCCACAATCTTCTTATTTTGGGGTAAAATTACCAGTTTCTTTTTAACTTCCCGATGAAACTCCAAAAAGTTTATCAGAAGGGGAAACGGATTTGAAAAGTTTCTTGGTACAACCTCGAGCTCCACTGCACAATGTGCTCCGGGGCCCTACATGAAGCATGTCGGCCATTTCAGCAAAAGACCCCGGATTTTTTAAGACGAGAACAGTGACTTACACTGTATTAACAATAATAATCAAATAAACTTTTTTTTTAAACCTTTCGTCAAATTTGTTTACGTAACAGGTAACTAGACCTTTTCAATGTCAACTTAGCACTGACATAAGCCTACTTTGATGTAGCAATTTTTATTATGAGCGACCATGCTTATATTTTCCTTTGAGGAGTGTTTTCCCCGAAAACGGCTAGCCTGACAGGTTTTCTACAAAATACCTTTTTTACGTCATTTATTCCGGAATCATAATTTCTTAATAAAACTGCAAAATATGAGTTTAATAAAAATGGAATAATTAAAGAGACCTCCCCAGTCGGTAACCCCTTGATTAAAATAATCGTTTAATAAAAAAATTTTTAAAATTTCCTACTACTAAAAGAAATCATATGCCAAAAAAATTAGTGGCTATCTGAAACGGTTCCAGAAATATAAAAAAAAAACAAATCATAAAAAACTTTTTTTAAACACCATAGGTTATGAATTATGGACCTATGTTTATAAACCTTCCATCATGAGAATCACGCCCAGTATTGGGAAAAGGTATTTCCCCCTGATTAATTTATATATAATATATATATATATATATATATATATATATATATATATATATATATATATATATATATATATATATATATATATATATATATATATATATATATATATATATATATATATATATATATATATATATATATATATATATATATATATATATATATATATATAAAAAAGGAGGGATTTTCCGACTGAAAAGTTAAAACCAAGAGTGGTTTTTTTTAATGATTAGGCTTTATTATAAAACCTTTGTTATTATTACGAGCTGAGAATTTATTGTTCCCTTCCATCGGGCTGAAAATACAGAAAAAAAGCTTTAAAAAATTAAGATTTTTAAATATAAAGAACAAATGGATTACCTTGGAAACGTGAGTATTAATTGAAGTATGTTGCAACATTTCAAGAACATCACCATTAAACCATATATAACGAAATTGCTACATGCCGAAAATTCACCATGGTTTAACCTATACCATACCACTTGTTACCGGCATGGTTTTTTTACAGAACCATGAAGCGATAAGAGAATAAAATCTTTTGAGGTTACTGATGAAGATGGGGTGGTTCTCGAAAGAGAGGAGGAGCCGTCACCCACTCCTGTCACAAAGGGGGGATGAGGCCCTTCAAAGTTGTACTGTCTCCCCAGAGGCGCGATGAGAGGACCGAAATCCTCCCCCAGAGGCGACTCCCCACTAGTGTATTCTCCTGCTTTTTTAAAAAAAGTAGTTTATTGAAAAATTTAAATAATTTTATATATATATTAAAAGAACAGTTAGCAAATAAGGGGTTTTCTTGAAATTAGTTACAGAAGAGAAAAACAAGCTAAAGATGAAATATTTAAAGACTTTTTAATCCTATAAATATCTGTTGTGAAGGTAATGAACATGAATCCACAGAAGAAACAAAAGGGGAGACCGGTCCGACCCGGCATTTACAGGATTATATAAGTATATTGCCCAGCTAGCATTATCTTTTTTTATAAGCAGTGAAAATGTTTTCCAGCCACCCTCAAGAAAAGCCGCTTTTAAATTATTTCGTATGTAAAATGGAGACTGAGGGAAGCCCGGGGTTCATGTCCTGTATCCAGGGAAAATTCAGGCACAAAGTTTCTGCAGTCTACTTCAGGTGACGACCCGTTTTTGAGGATTTTTGCAGTTTTTCCAGGGCCTGGTGAGGAGCAGGAATGCTATAAACCACTCCGGGGTATGAGGATTTGCTTTTCATCTTTTAAAGGAGTGAATAAACTTTAGAAAACTTTGTGGTTAATAGTCTGTACGTTTTACCTTTTATGATTTTAGTAGTGACATTGTTTATTGCCGGAAGACATAGAGTACATAAGCCTGTTGCCCGAGATATCAGAAAGGGCCTCCAATCATTGGTACCAGGGACCGTTAGGTTAAGATTGTTTTTTTAAAATTTGGTATTATTAAAGATACAGTGTCCAGTGTGGTCGATTTGTTAATCCCAGATTTTAGGCTTTAAAAACCAGATCATCTTCAGGTGGTATGAATGGACCCTGTACAGAGGTTTTACATAAGGGCTAAAATACTTGTTATTTTTGTTCAAACCTAGGTTAAGAAGGACATTATTACTGTTCTCCCCCAATTGTAACTGTATGGGGGTTTTTAAGAATTGAATACGTTGGTTTCCGGTTCCATTAAGGGGTGGCACAAAAATTATCATCTACATTTTTATAAGGGTAATTGAAATGATAGTTTAGAACAATTGGAAACGCCCGAGCCAAGATTCGATAGCAAACCATGGGTGCCAGTTTATAGAATTTGAAGACAATAGTGGTTGAAAATGAATCTCATCTCTAGAAATGTTTTTGGACGGATGGGATTGGGGGGGCCACCGGAAATGCAAAGATAGAGGATAAATTTAAAAAAGGAGACCACTAAGATAAATCATTTAGAGGCCCCGGAAATTCCTAAATTAGCTGGGCTCCCAAAAGGGCCCCCGGTTATATTGGATAAATTGAAAGTTAATTTAAAAGGGAAACTCAACGAGTTATATGGTGGCCCCTAAAAATTTTTCATTGATTAAAATCTGCCCAGCCTCCTCCACGGCCTTTAGCCTGCCGAAAGGGGGTCCGCGATATAATAAGAGATCTGATAGAATTATCAGATTAACATATGCCAACACGTTTCATTCCCCCTCTGATGAGCCCCTTTATGTTTTTACCCTTTGGTTTATGAATAGAACGTTATATAAGTATAAGAAGGAGTTTGAAATATTAAAAATTTTTACCACCTATAGATTTTTTGATCATTACAGGATAATATTTTCGATAGCAAGACCCTTAGTGAGATATCCCTGAAAGGGGGAGGCAACTTAACCCCAATGTAAAAATTCACAGTCATAGGCCTGATTTCAGCCAGATACTAATGTTGTTTTTGTTTAGTTTTGTCTGTTGGTATTTTGAAGGATATTAGTCTAATGTTTTTAAGTTTTAATTGAGAAATTCCAATTTCAATCTTTTAACGTTTGTATCCCAGAGTGTCTTCCGAATTGCCTGGTAGTTTTTGTGTTTGAGCGTTTTTAGCAAAAATTTTCAACGATGTAATTTTTCTTTTGGGCCCCCAGCCCAAACGCTAAAGCTGTGGGCAAATGAAAACAACAAGTTAGCATGTTCAGAACAGAAGAATTTTTACTAGCATGCGAAAAAGGGACTCACAACACACATAAGAAACAGCACAAAAACATACAGAACATTTCTTTCAAGTGGAAGACGTAACCTCCTTTTACAAATACAAACAGTTCAACAAAAGTTTGGGAAAGCAAGATTTTGAATTTTTGAGATTTCTTCAACAATTAAAACTATAACAAGCATTGAGAGAAACTTGATTCAGATCTCGGAATAATATCATCACTAATACTAAATACAGATATTCAATAACTTTAAACAAAAACAAAACATTACGTATAACAGAAAGTTCACAACCATCAAAACATCTAATTTAATAAAATAAAATAAACTTTTTAAGCGATGAACAAAATAAATAAATTAAAGTCAGAAGAGAACTGGATCAGGAATCTCAGCAAATGAAGTTATACTCTGATGACATAAACAGGATTTTTAGCATTGGGGTTCAAGTTTGCACTCTCCCTCTTCAAGGATATCTCACTAAAAAAGACTTTGTGATATCGAAATGACATTTATCACCTGTGATAATGATCAAAAAATATCTATAGAGCTAAAATTACTAACATTCTTACAAACATTCAAACTCCTTCTAATACTACTTATATAGACGTTCTATTCAATAAAACTAAAAATTTGTAAAAGAACATGCGAAGAACTCATTATAACAAAGGCTGACAAGGAATGTAACGGTCATTATGTTGAGAGAACATATGCTCAAATCTGATGAAATTTATCAGATCTAACTTATTACCAACCTCCTCAGCAGGGACCCCACTTCCACTTTCAGCAAAATGCAAATAAAAATGGTTTCGTCACAAGAGAGAGAGGCTTTGGTGACCAGCAAGAAGCTAAATCACTCATGATCTATAATCAAATGGTACTCAAAATTTTATGGTTTGCCTAAGATCCACAAACCCACTCTTTCGTTGAGACTCATAGTATCGTCTATTAATGCTCCTAATAGTAAACTTCTAATTTAGTCACAGATATACTAACCCAGGTCATTTATGAGTAGGAGAATGAAAATACTACATCCAGACTTTTCAATTTGCAGAATTTATAAATGATTTCCAGCTCTGAAAATTACGTACCAATTAGCCCTTTGATGGGTCCCCACCGTACAGGCAACACACTTGCGTCTTGTAATGCAGAGATCCAACGAAGATGGCTCCACCATCTCTAACATAATATCCATTCCAAAACACTCTAGGAAACTGCAGTGAATCATTTTCAAAACCACATACTGTCAATTTAACAAACAAACCCTATAAACAAATCTTGGCACACCAATGGGTGCTACAGCTATCGCCAACGGCTCAGTATGTAATGGACGATTTACTTAATAATTGCATTCCTAAACTATCATTTCAATTACCTTTATAAAAAATATGTAGATGAGAAGCAGCTATACCACTTAATAAGAACCAAGAAACCTTAACGGTATTCAATTCTTATAACCAACACATACAGTTTACACCGAGACAGGAACATGACAATAGTGTACCCTTCTTAGACACTCAGGTTAATCTTTGAACAGAAGCCACTGTGCCACCTAGACTGGTATGCAAACCCACTACTCAGGCTGCACATGTGAATTACCATTCATACCACACTGAAAAGATGAAAATTAACTTGGTTTTAGCACTAAAATCTAGGATTAATAATCAGCTATCAATCTTTAAACAAAACATGATAAACTAGGTAATTACACATTATTAGACAACCTCTTCCCCAACCAAATTATTAAAAACTAATCTATAACACTAGATAGTCCACCATACTGTGTAAATCCAGTCGATTATGTAAAGGCACTTGATATCCCTGCATTTCTCCTCTAACAATAGGCTTTATGTACCACTATGCTCTTCCAGCAATAAACAACAGTCACTACTAAAATCATAAAAGCTTTTTAAAACGTATACAGACTATTAAAATCACACAAAAGTTTTCTAAAAGTTGAAATCGTATTCAATTCTTTGAAAAGATAGAATGTAACCACCATAAACCAGGAGTGGTTTATAGCATTCCTTGCTCCTCCTGCAACCAGGCATACATAGGACAAGAAAACTGCAAGAGTCCCTCAAAGATAGATTACACGTCACATATGATTGTAGACTGCAGAAACGTTCTTGGTGGCTGGAAATACATTTATTCCAATAACTGCATCAAAAAAGATATTGCTGAACTGAACGTGCAGTGATACTCTTATATAATCACTGCAAGCTGTTTGCGTAGACCTGGTCCGCCGCCTCGGTCTCTTCGCGTGATCCGCCGATTCTTACCTGCAAATACTTACCAGCCCTGGTATACAATTAACACATGAGACATTTATAATTAACTTAAAAAAATTGTCTTTTATTTTTTTATTTCATTTTTTAAGCTTGTTTTCTCCCCTGTAATTTTTAAATTTAAAGTAAGTTTTTTTTTAAAAAAGTTTCTTAAAAATTAATAAATTAAAATTAATTTAACAATAAATTTAATATTGTAAAAAGGAAAGAAAATACCTAGGGGGGGTATTCCCCCCCGGGGGGTCGATTTACTCCCGGAATTCAGTGAACGCCCCCCTTTGGGGGCCGTCATCCCTTGTGACGGAGGGGGGGTGACGCACCCACGGCGACATCAAATTCGTTCCGCGTGTGGGTGTTTTCGGGGAACACGAATCTTTAGGGGCAACCCCAAAAAGAATTTTTTTCCCTCTTATCCCAAGTTCTGAAAAAACATGCGGAAAGGGGGGGCCAGGTTGTGAAAACATGGGAAATTGAATTTAATCCCCAATTAACGTTGCAGGGTTATTAAATATAGTTCTGATGTTCTTGGTCAATACTTCAATTAATCCCTTACGTTGCCCAAGGTAATCCATTTCCTTTATATTTAAGATCTTAATTTTAACGCTTTTTTCACTTTTCACCCCGATGGGGGAAAAAAAATTCGGGGGTTTTCGTATGCTCTTTACACTAAAAAAGCCTAATCTGACTTAACCCCAAAACCACAATCTGTATATATATATATATATATATATATATATATATATATATATATATATATATATATATATATATATATATATATATATATATATATATATATATATAAATTGCTTCTTAAGTTAAAAAAGTACTTCGGGCAAGTGTCTCACCCTTTAACGGTTAAACACTTAACCCAATGCCCCCATTTATAATTTTTTAACTTTTAAAAACATTGCTTATTATAATTGATACAATGTTTAAATTTTTTTGTGTAAATATCATAATCCCAAAAATACGGGTAATATATATAGGGTTTTTTTAAAATTTTAAAAATAACGAAATTTTCTACGTCCATACGGAGGGCCTCTTTATTTCAATTAAAAATATTCACAAAAAGGTAAAATTTTAGGTTTTCAACAAAATTAACACAATTTTTTTTTTATATGTACCATTAAAATAAAATATATATCAACAATTACATAAATAACAATGAATTTTAAAACATAAAAACAATATTTTATTATTTTCTTTTGTTGAAATGTGTGTAATAATGTAATTGAATATTTTTTTGGGTTAGCTTAGTATATAAATGAATAGGACCAATATTTTACAGATCTAGATTGCCCTTTATATCTCTGTGGTATTTGGTAACCCCAATAATAACTTTTTTAATATTTAAATTAAAAAAATTAAATGAAAATCTTTTGAAAAGCACTCCAGGTAAGCAAAACGAGAGTTTAAAGAGCCTTTTAAACCCCTTTAAACCAAAATTTTTAAAAATTTTTAAAACCCTTTAAGATTAGGAATTTTGATTGTCATTTGATAGTGACAAACATTACAAAAAGTGCTTTGGGGAAAATAATTAAAAAATTATATTTGTATTGGAGTTCTTACACTACCTTTTTTTATATATATAAAGAAAAATTAAAATAATATATATATAATATATATATATATATATATATATATATATATATATATAGATATATATATATATATATATATATATATAATATCAAACCGACCACTTTTTTAATTTCCATAACCCGGCCTAAATCTAACATCCATTAAATACCCCGGGATTTTTTCACCCTTTTCAGTTAATTTTTTTTCCCCTGAAACAATGAAATAAAAATAATTTAACAGCAAATTCGTGTACAAAATTAAACGCTCTACAAAAATGATTTCAATGCTTTTTTTGATAAACTTTGTCGTTTAAAAGTTATTCAACGATTAAGTTGTATTTATAGTTAAATTTATCGTTTTTGTTTTTTATCTACTATCGGTTCTTGTTGGAATAAATAATAGAGTAACTCAAGGGGCCCTAAAAATTTAAAGTAATTTAACATTAATTTGAGTTTTTAAATAATTTACTTCCATAAAATTTGTGAATTTAATGCAATTAAACAAAAAGATAAACGCAATCACGTTTTAAATTTATTTGTTTTGTAATCTAACGCCAGCTTGAGAAATTCAATGTTTCTTCTGGGAGAACCAACCAAAACGATTAGTGGCAATAAATTACCAATTAAAAACAAGTACTAAAATTGTTATTTCATCAAACAACGAAAGCAAAAAAAAAATCGTCCAGCAAGTTACCAATTCGTTATAGAAGAAGAAGAATATAGCTGGAATTCCAGTACAAATTGTTTCAAGATGTGTGAAAAAAGTAGAAAAGCAATAAAATAAGTATAAAAGTTTACAAAAAAATCCAAATCCAAATCCAACAACAGAACGCGAGTTTTCTGAGTTTCTTGAAAAATTTGACATCGCACACGGAAATGATATAGCTGATAATGAAGCGTTAGAGTTTTTATCTGACCAAAGAACAGATAAAATACATTTACAAGGGGGTGCGAAAAAATTTAAATTTGTCAGTCATTAGGTAAGTAGAGTTTCGAGATACTTAATTTACGGAATAAACATTTTTATAAAAATACCTTTTTTAATTTTAGAAAACCTATATTCGAGCAAAATTATACCAAACGACTCAATTGAAAGATGAAAATATATCCGGAATAATGAAATATTATTTGATAACGAAAAAAATCGTTCGAATTCAGGTAGAATAAAGTATTTGTTTAAAGTAGGAATATTTTAAGTCACGCTAATCCAACCCCGGTAATCCCAAAACCGCCTAATCAAACAGGAAGGAAACTTTTTTTAAAATTTAGAAGCTAGGAGAAGTAAAGAAAAACAAGTAACGTCATACGTTTATTAAAAAAATCTTATACATAATATATTTATTTGTTAGACACTTAAAATTATTGAATTTTTTTTTAAAGTGAGCTTTCCTTTACGATGCACTAAATCGGCTCTAAAAATGTCTATATTAAAACTTAAGGTTTATTTTTGTCTTATAAAAATAAAACATTTTAAAAAAATTTTTCTCCCAAAAAAAAATACGGCATTATGTGACAAAATTCCCCCTTTTAAACCCAATTTCGCTATTCCGAACAGGGTTCTAATAATCGACCGGGGGCGGTTCGTCGTGGGAAACCTATATATATATATATATATATAAAATAAAAAAAAAAAAAAAAAAAAAAAAAAAAAAAAAAAAAAAAAAATATATATATATAGGGCAAGCAAGCTGTAAATATACCCTCGAACTCCGTTAAGGCGGAGAAATCCCCTGACACTTTAATTTTTAGGCACAACTTACCACAACTAACGACGGTGTTTAAGCGGACCAATAATTCTTTTAGTCACAACAAATAGTTAGAAAACTACCTAATCAAGATATTTCACTAAGTGCTTATAATTTGTGAACCAGAATATGCCACCAGTTACGAGGATTTTGTAACAGGCCGAAACCATGTAGGCTTCGATATTGGTGTAGCAAAACAAGCTCTACCAAAAAGAACTTGCGCCAACAGTGACCGTTCAATGTCAGCTCAAGCACAACAAATTGTGGTGACTAGTCCGTACAAGGACTGGATTTATTGTAAACGCCATTAAGCTGAAAAATTAAAACTTGTATGGGCAGGCTGTAATAATCTTATTTTTAGTAATGAATACACCAAGGCTATAAACAAGGACATTAATGGTCAACACTTCTGCTGCTGGCAATGTGTTGTTCGGTATGTTGCCACAATATATTTTAATATCGGTTATTTTCAAAACTAAAAACTTAAAAAAAATAATTCATTCAGAAACACTATACTTTCTCCTAAGCAAATAATTCAAAAAAACATATATAAGCGAGCCAAGGTCTTATCTGCAAACAGAAAGAGCCGACAAACAAGAAGTCTAAATTGACACCATAGATCCAAAGCCGCCAAATAGTTTTATCCAAAACGTCTTTCAAAACGTCCCTCTATGACAGGGCAAGCAAGCTTTAAATAAACTCTCGAACTCCGTTAGGGCGGAGAAATCCCCAGACACTTTAATTTTTTAAGCACAACTTACCACAACTAACGACGGTCTTTAAGCCGACCAATAATTCTTTTAGTCACAACAAATAGTTAGAAAACTACCTAATCAAGATATTTCACTAAGTGCTTATAATTTGTGAACCAGAATATGCCACCAGTTACGAGGATTTTGTAACAGGCCGAAACCATGTAGGCTTCGATATTGGTGTAGCAAAACAAGCTCTACCAAAAAGAACTTGCGCCAACAGTGACCGTTCAATGTCAGCTCAAGCACAACAAATTGTGGTGACTAGTCCGTACAAGGACTGGATTTATTGTAAACGCCATTAAGCTGAAAAATTAAAACTTGTATGGGCAGGCTGTAATAATCTTATTTTTAGTAATGAATACACCAAGGCTATAAACAAGGACTTTAATGGTCAACACTTCTGCTGCTGGCAATATGTTGTTCGGTATGTTGCCACAATATATTTTAATATCGGTTATTTTCAAAACTAAACACTTAAAAAAAAATTATTCAGAAACACTATAATTTCTCCTGAGCAAATAATTCAAAAACATTTATAAGCGAGCCAAGGTCTTATCTGCAAACAGAAAGAGCCAACAAACAAGAAGTATAAATTGACACCATAGATCCAAAGCCGCCAAAAAGTTTTATCTAAAACGTCTTTCAAAACGTCCCTCTAATGACAGGGCAAGCAAGCTTTAAATAAACTCTTGAACTCCGTTAGGGCGGAGAAATCCCCAGACACTTTAAATTTTTAAGCACAACTTACCACAACTAACGACGGTCTTTAAGCCGACCAATAATTCTTTTAGTCACAACAAATAGTTAAAACTACCTAAACAAGATCTTTTACTAAGTGCCTATAAATTTGTAGAACCAGAATATGCAACCAGTTACGAGGATTTTGTAATAGGCCGAAACCATTAGGCTTCGATATTGGTGTACAAAACAAGCTCTACAAAAGACTTGGCCAACAGTGACCGTCAATGTCAGTCAAGCACAACAAATTGTGGTGACTAGTCCGTACAAGGACTGGATTTATTGTAAACGCCATTAAGCTGAAAAATTAAAACTTTATGGGCAGGCTGAATAATCTTATTTTTAGTAATGAATACACCAAGGCTATGAACAAGGACTTTAATGGTCAACACTTCTGCTGCTGGCAATATGTTGTTCGGTATGTTGCCACAATATATTTTAATATCGGTTATTTTCAAAAAAAAAAAAAACATTCAACCAATTCCAATCCTTAGAGAAGCACTAAAAAACCCAACCTTAGGAAAATCCACTTTTCCAACTTAAACGTCTTGGCAAACTTAAAAAATTGAACTCCTAAAGAAATCAACTTAATTTAACAAATTCCATACGAGGTTTACACCAAACTAGCATATTGACAAACAGTTCAAGACTTCAGTGACCGATGACCAGACAAATTGTGTGACAGTCCGTACAAGGACTGGATTTTGTAAACGCCATTAACTAAAAATTAAAACTGTATGGGCAGCTGTATAATCTTATTTTTAGAATAAACACCAAGGTATAAACAAGGACATTAATGTAACCTTCGCTGTGCAATGTGTTGTTCGGTAGTTACAATATATTTAATTGTTATTTTAAAACTAAAAACTTAAAAAAATAATTTCAACACTATACTTTCTCTAAGCAATAATTCAAAACAATATAAGCACAAGTCTTATTCAAACAAAAACAAAAAAGAAGTCTAAATTGACACCATATCCAAAGCCCAAATATTATCAAAACGTTTAAAAGCCCTTATGACAGAAGCAAGTTAAATAAACTTGAACCCTAGGCGAGAAACCCCAAATTTAATTTAACAAACTTACCACAATAACGACGGTCTTTAAGCCACCAAAATTTTTTATCACAAAAATAGTTAGAAAACTCCTAATCAAATATTTCACTAAGTCTTAAATTTGAACCGATAGCCACCATAATTTGTAACACAAAAGCTTCAATTGTAGCAAAATTACAAGAATTGCCAGTGACGTTTGTAAGAAACAATGTGGTGATGTCCAAGCTATAGAACGCCAAAGTAAATTAATGTAGCAGCAAACTATTTGTAAGTCACAAGGCTATAAACAAGGAAATTAAACTTTGCGCTGAATTTTTTTTTTGCAATAATAAGGATTTAAACAATTAATTTTCGAATTTTTTATATCAAAATATTAAGACCGGTTATTCAACAAAAACAAAAAAATATTGAACCATATCCCAAATATTCAAAATCTTATAAGCAGCAAGTAATAAACGAACGAGCGGAAAACGAATTAATTTAAGACAACCAATAAACGTCTTTAGCCCCTACAGCCAACAAGTTAAAACTCCAATCAGTATCAATCTAAATTTAACTAAGCACATACAGATTAACAGGCCAACCGACCATATTTTAGCAAAAAAGTTACAAAAAACTGCCACAGTGCGTTAATTGTAACCAAATGTACAGTACGAGGATTTGTAAACGCCATTAGCTGAAAAATTAAAACTGTTGCAGCTTAAACATTATAATGTCACCAAGCAAACAATTATGGTACATTCGCGCTGATTTTGTCGGATGTGCAAAATATTATATCTTATTTTAAATAAACAAAAAACATTAGAAACACTTTCTCTAGCAATATTCAAAAACAAATAAAAAGGTTATTCAAAAAAAACAAAAAATAATTCATTCAACCATATTTCAAATTTCAAAACTCTATAAGGGCAGAGCTAATAAACGACCCTAGGCAAAATCCGACACTTAATTTACAAACTTAAACGGCTTTAAGCAAATCTTATAAACTTGAAAATCCAACAATTTAAGCAATTACAAATAGACGTTCGAATTTTTAAACAAACAGTTGATTACAAAAAATCAAGCTAGTGACCGTTATGCACCAGCACAAAATTGTGGGAAGGCTGGTTTAGTAACGCTTCTAAAAATTAAATAGCAGCTAAACTATTTGTAATAATCACAAGGCTATAAAAAGATTAAGGTAAATTGCTTGATGGCGATGTGCCACAATATATTTTAATATGGTTACAAAACTAAAAACTTAAAAAAATAATTCATTCAGAAACACTATACTTTCTCCTAAGCAAATAATTCAAAAAAACATTATAAGCGAGCCAAGGTATCTAAAAAAAGACCGACAAACAAACCTAAATTAACTAACAAAGCGCCAAATAGTTTATCCCGCAGCTTTCAAAATCCTTTAAAAGGTAAACAAGCTTAAAAAACTTTAATCAGTTTGGCGGAAAATCCGACACTTTAATTTTTTTTAAGGCAATTCCATTTAACGACGGTCTTTAAGCGGACAAAATCTTTTTACAACAATAGAATAAACTCCTAATTATTTTTATAATGTTAAATTTGTAAACAGGAAATGTGCATTAGTGATTTTGTAACAGGAAATCCATTAAGGCTGTTAGTTTGTAACAGTAAGCACCAAATGAACTTCGCCAACAGTACGTTCAAGTTTTCTTGTTTAAAAATTGTGGTGATAGTCCTACAAGACTGTTTATTTACGCCATAAGCTGAAAATAAATTGATTGCAGGCTGTAAAATCTTTTTTTAGTAATATAACTAGTTATAAACAAGATTTAATTGTTAATTGCTGCTGGCAATGTTTGTTGGTATGTTGTCAATATATTTTATATCGGTTATTTTCAAAATAAAACTTAAAAAAAAATAATTCATTCAGAAACACTATACTTTCTCCTAAGCAAATAATTTAAAAAAAAATATAAGCGAGCC